>JANHAO010001551.1:0-32715 GCA_026873985.1 Saraca asoca
GAATATAACAAAATAAGAAAGAGCATAATGTGGTTGCCAAGTGCCATCAAACACTACTTAGGTGAATCTAATATAACTAGCTAAGATAGCACAGGGCCAGTGTGTGGTTGCCTCTTAACATGATTGAAATAAAATAAATATAATTATTACTTCGAAATTATAAAATTACTTTTATGTTGAAAATTTTAACTAAAAAATTAAATGTAGCATATAAGTCATGGGGTGTTAGATTTAGTTTTGAGTACATATTTATGATATTCATACTTTTTGCTTGCATTGCTTTTCATTGTTCTTAAAATATGGACAAGAAGACTTGTATATTTACAAAGATGATTATGTTATTAATAGCACAAAACATATAGAGTATTGAATTTTATGTTTATTGGTGAATTACTTTTGAAATCCACATGTATAATTTTATTTACACTAAATTTTATGTTCACATATCACATGAACATAAAAGTAATTGTAAATCTTTTTTTTTTATTAAAAGCAACATAAGAAGGGTAATTTTTTCCCCTATAACACACAGTACTAATGTTTAATGATACATAAATATGATATTCTCACAGAAATTATGAGTGTTTATGTAGTTAGTTCTTTTAAATAAAATAAAATAAAATTACAATTTGTAATTGAAAATTAAAACTAATTTATGTTTTCAAAAATATGAAAAAAAATCCTTTAATTTTGAATAGTTGGATTTTGTCTTCATAACTTTGTGATTAAAGCTATGAATTAGGCCAAACCTTAGAATTATCACCCATTGTCAACTTAATTAATTGTTTTATTTAATTGTCTTTTTCATAGACTTTTAACTAAGAATCATAATATTATTGTATATTGGTTTAACATATCAATATTTTACACATAATTTTGAATTCATTTTCATCTTTTTAATCAAAATTTTATATCTAATTTAATTTTCATTAATTGTATATGAAGAAATTTTGTGTAAAAAATTGTGATAAACCAACATTCAATGTTATTATGAAACTTGTTTAACAACTTTGTGAAAAACTCACTTAATTATATAAAACAATTAATCAAGTGAATGATAGGTGCTAATTCTAAGATTTTGCATAGTTCAAGGCTTTAATTATAAATTTTTAAAGTTGTGAGGACAAAATCCAATTACCCCAAGATTAAAGGACCTTTTTGCATTTCTCCTTTAATTTTTTAAAATGCAATAAATTAAGTGAAGTGAAACTTGATACATGTGTTTTGATGCATAAAAAATTCTAAAATCCCTTAGGGTTAACTCGAGTGGACTCGAACATGAGTTCAAAAAAGTGGCCAATCGATTATAGGCTTGGTGCTCCAATATGGACCAATCAGTCAATCGGTCCTTAAGAGATGGTCAACCAAATGGTGTCAAGTCAATCAATACACAAAATTTGAAACAATAGAATCCTAATGGAATTAGATCATTGACTAGAGCTAAAATCTTATCGGAAAGAAGTCCCTGCACGTACCCGATCCAAAAATTTGAATCCGAGGTAAAATAATTGAATCAAATGCAAATTTAATTCACTTTTATCTCATTTTTACGTTCTATTAAATCTTAGCCAGTGATTTCTTTTTAAATTGTAAATGATTACAACAGTACATTTAGACCTACAATCAAATAGTAAAAAACTTCACTAATATCAGGTGAGTGAAATTTCTACCTTTTAGCTCCCCTTTTTGTATAAAGGACATTATTTTTAGAATTATCATAAATTATTTTTGATGTGTTGAGTAGTGGGAAATTAAGGTTAAGAATTCAAGTACTATATGTTGGTTCCAAAAAGAAATATAAAAATGATCTTGCCCTTATTGAAAATACTTTTTTGAAATTAGATTGGATTCTGATTTACAATGTTTATCAAATAAGTTCTATTGGATAATCAAGATCGTATTGGAATCATTGATGTAATTAAAAATTCAACCATAGATTGATCAATTTAAACTAGTTTGGTAATTAAATAGAATTGTAGTAATATCAAATTGTGGTGAACCAGTATTGTAGTAGAATAGCAAGTGTAGAAATAGAAAATGCAAAGAAGATAATCAAGAACACAGAGATTTTTAAAGTGGTTTAAATTCAACTAAAACCATAGTTGAAGTCTATATCCACTGGACAATCCTCAACCAGATAGTCACTTTTATTGTCAAAAACACATAAATTAACTAGGCTCCTATACACCAGTTCTTACACAAGATTTTGGCTGGGTTTTTGCAAACCTATAAATATAATTGACTCTACACCTTCAACTAATTATAATCAATCTTATAACTAAAGAAGATGTAAGGGAAGATTAACCTTTTCCTTTGTATCTCTGATTTCTATCAACCTAGAAATTGTAAAATTAAACCAAGAATTAAGGTAAAAAAAAAATACAATACCACAATTGAGATGAATATCTCAATTATCTAATTGTGTGATCTTCGTAGATTTGATCCAAAATTGTTAATCAAAAATAATTTGAAGAGGCAGAGATGAATTTGTTTTAGCTCAGGTTTTTCTCTCATTTTTGCACTTGAAGTTATGAAAAACTCTGGTATTAAAATGAAGGTGAAGGCCATTTATAGTCTGATAACCAACATTTAAAAAATAACTAACTTTTCAACCTTGAATTGATTTGGAGCGATTACTAACTAATGAATGAATGGATTTGTCTATGAAGATCATTAAGAACTTCAAGACCGAATCGATACATGAATCAATATAGCCTATAGTGCAAAGAAGTCATGAATCAATTACTTAATCGATTCGGAATATTTTTCTAACTTTCAGTAAAAGCATTTTTTTAAAAAACTTTTCTTTATGAATCGATTTGTGAATCAATTCAAGTACATTTCATAAGATTTCAATATGAATCGATTTACATAGTAAAAAATAGTTTTTATAAAAATTTAACTTGTGAAAATATATATGAAAGCATATTTAGAAAATATTTGTTTTAAACTCATTTCAATTGATTTATTTCTACCTGTTGACGGTGAATTTTGGTTCGTGAGAAAGACCCAAACTTCAGTCAACGGGAATGAGTTCAGAGGATTACTACTGCTTCCGAAGTGCAGAAGAAGACGGGCTGAGAGGAAGAAGAGATGGGGGGATGGCGAGTTTAACGTGGTTCAGCTAAATTCAGGCGGCATCGGACCCTACGTCCACGGCGGAGATTTTATTGATGTAAATGATTTTTACAGAGTTTCTGCTTACAGAGTGCTTTCGTCCTCCTCCCCTCTTCTATCAATGCCATCTTATTTATAAAGGAAGAAGGGGTTATATGAATTAATTATAAGCTATAATTATGTTACATCAAGCTATAAATGGAAAAGACAACAAAGAGGCTACAATTTGACTACTGCAGAATGTAGGCTGCAAGGTGGGCCCCTTTGGTCAATTAGAGATTGAGCCTGTCGGCGTCCGCTGCTTGGTACGGTTGTGCTAAGTGAGGTGTTGGGCATCACGAGCAGGAATTCCTGGCTCGGGGCATCATGGAAATCGCTACAGCGAGCCTGATGCAGCTGCAGTGAGATGGTGGGCTCTAGTAGGATAGTCGGCTGCTTTGACGAGCTAGTCTTGGGATCTTTTCATGGGGTCGCTAGGTTGCTGCCATGCAAAGTGAGGGCTTGCTTCGCGGGATGGTGCTAGGACAACTTCACTGTGCCACTTCCTGACAGGCGAAGCGAAGCTCGCTGAGTGCCTTTGGGGTGCCTGAGGCTTATGAGCTCTTGAGGCTATTTTTGTATATAATATAAGCCCCCCAACTCTCGGTTTGCTTTGTGGACCAGGAGTTGCATGTTTCCGAGACTTGATTTGTATCTTCAGTTAATATCCTTCCTTAACCAAAGTGTCATGTCAAATGTCTTACCATTCTGCTGCAGGCCATGCTTTCTTCTATTTGCCATTTTTGGCCGTTGGCGTGGCATTGTTGCTTGTTTCGGGCCGTCAGATGAAAATCAGGTCAGATACCTTCTAGACTCTTCAAAAGGCCAAGCGGATCTTTTTATAGCCTGGGGCATTCTTACTTTTTCTCCTCAGAAGAGTTCAATGGAGGAGACTGAAGAGTCCCTTACATTTTAGTGTTTTGGCTTCTGACGAAGCTTGTTGAGACATGGATGGCCTATTGTAGAGTGTCGGGAGACATGGATAGCCCGTTGCACGTGACTCCATCACAGGATCCACCTGGTGGGCTCCTGGGGGATCTTGTGCTGACTTCAGGCCATCTCCTCTGGCTGTTACTTGTGGTGCAGCACCATGGCCAGCCAGTTTCTATGACTTTTTGTTTTGCTCTGGGCCTGGCTCAGGGGGACGTGTTGGAGGGGAATAAGCAGGAGGAACTCTGAGCTGATGTCCTTCCTGTGGCATGAGCTTGGTGACTGGCCTTCTGCTCTTCTTATAGGAATGGTTATGCCAAGTTGCCGAGCTTTTTATCGTTGTTTCTGCTCTTCTTCTTTTGATATAATTCTACCTCGCTTGGACGAGGTCTTTTGCTATATGAGCTTCTCTTCTTTCAAATATTGAAACCAGATGCTTCATGCATTGCTGTATGTACATTTCTGATGATCAATAAAATTTCTCTTTTTGGCCAATCGACTGCGCTTTATTTTTTGTAGTACTTAACTTGTTATGAGTGAAAGAGAGAGAGGTCGCATGCGAGTTGTGACTGACAAGAAACCTGGTGGGCAAACCATGATTCTTTGACTGTATGCTGATGTGAATGAGTCACACAAGAGCTATGACCAGTTCATTATGGCGTTCCTGCTATGTGGTGAGCTGGCCATCCATCGTTTAGTTCAAAAATGCTGTCAGGGTAAGCTCGTGGGTTGTGTGACCCTCGGCTGCAAGGTAGGCTCTTAAGCTATCTGACCCTCGATTGTGAGGTAGGCTCTGGAGTTATCTTGCCCCCGAACAGATTTTGTTTTTTGTTTTGTTAAGATAACAGCTCGTCATATAGCGAGGTCGCACATAGCGAGCTTGTTGCTTCACAATCAAGGAGTTCATTTTTCAGATTGCATTTCATGAAATGTGGCTCACTTCAGATGTATCAATGGGGTAAGCCTTACGCTCTGACCCCTGGATGAATCCTTGCAATGACGAAGTGAATTTGACAGAATGAGATTTGCTTCAGATGTATCGACGGGGTAGGCCTTGTGCTCTGACCCCCAGATGAATCCTTACAATGGATGTATCAACAGGGTAGGCCTTGCGCTCTGACCCCCAGATGAATCTTTGCAATGACGAAGTGAAAACTTTGATCTAGACAATGCCCAGCTATTCATCAATTCACATTGATTTAGTATACAACAATTGGTGCAATTGGTCACCATTGATGACAAATGAATGCTACAGGATTAGAATATGGTTCTAATGGAGGGCTCAGGCTCTTGGGTGATAACTCACTGGGCTTACTGAGCACGCTACCCCGATGGTCCTACCAGGTAATCCTGTAGTCTGCCTCTTTTGATGAGGTCTTCAATGGTATCTTTCAATACTTGACACTCTGAGGTCGTGTGTCCAGTCTCATTGTGATAAACACAAAATCTTCTTTGGTCTCTGGGCTTGGGAGTGGCTCTCATCGGTCTAGGCCTTCTGGAGTCCTCATTGTACCTTTCTGCGACAAAGATTCTATCTTACGTGTCTGACAGGATGCTATAACTATCAAAGTGGCCTTCGGGTCATTGAAGTTTCACCTTTTTCACAAGATGAGGAGTGGGATTGTTGTGACTTTCGCTATCCTTGTTTTTGCTCGTGGTGGGACCACTATGGCCCACTTTATGCTTGTGTTCCTCTGTTCCGAAGGTTTCTTCCTATCTTATTTGTTTAGTTGCCTGATCATAGAACTCAGTGACGTCTCAAGCGGGGGACTTGTAAAGACTTCTGTACAGCTTGCCGTCTTTGCGAAGTCCCACTGAGATAGCTGTTAGAATGCTCTCCTCTGAAGGATTCTCCACGGAGTTGGCCTCATGCCTAAATCAAGTCACGTAGTCTTTGAGCGACTAGTCCTTGTGCTGAAAAATCATCACGAGATGGCAAGGAGGTGCAAGTTATTTCTTCAATGCTCGGTATTGGTCGATGAATTTCCTTTGGCATTCTTCCTAACTACCGATACTACGAGTTGAGAGGCACCTGAACCATGCCTGAGGTGTTGCCCCTAACGTGATAGGAAAGACACGGCACTTCACTAGGGGATCAATTGTCTGGAGGTCCATTTGAATATTGAACATGTCCAAGTGATCGCTTGGGTCATTGCTCCCATTATACAGCGAGATAACGGGCACTTTGAGTTTTTACGGGAGAGGTTGCTTCTCGATCTCTGTAGAAAATGGTGAGGTCTCCTCATGACAAGGCTGATTGCTTTGAGGTTGCGGGTGCTCTTCCAGTTGTTCAAGCCTGTGGAGGACCTCTTCCATTGTTAGACGTTATCCTTCATGCTGAGGGGTAGAGCTTTCTAATCGTTGGAGCCCCCCAATTACTGGCTGTCATGATTTTCATGAGTCTCCTTTTGAGCCTCTCTACAAAGCTACTGGAGTTGTGCCATGACTTCTTCTTATCTTTGAGTGCTCTGAGCTTGGGCCTGTGCCAATGCTTTGACAGTTTTTGCCAGCTCTCTTACCGTGCTTTCAAGTGTCAGACGAGGTTGGGCAGGCATTTATGTCTCTTGAGTTTCAGGAGCAGTAGTAGACCGTTGGTGAGCCCCTACTACGAGAGTGTCTATCGGTTGGGGGGCTGGAGTGGTTAAGCTCCAAGTAGTTCTTCCTCTGGCCATTGTTAAGCTGTGATGGAGACTTCAAAGAGTAGATGGGGCCCCACGGTGGGCGTCAAAATGTTAACGGTGAAATTTGGTTCATAAGGAAGACCCAGACTTCAGTTAACAGGAATGAGCTCAGGGGACCAATACTGCTTCTGAAGTGCAGAAGAAGATGGGCCGAGAGGAAGAAGAAATGGGGGGATGGTGAATTTAACATGGTTCAGTTAAATTCAAGCGGCACAGGACCCTATGTCCACGGTAGAGATTTTATTAATGTAAATGATTTTTACAGAGTTTTTGCTTACAGAGTGCTTTCATCCTCCTCCCCTCTTCTAACAATGACATCCTATTTATAGAGGAAGGAGGGGTTACATGAATTAATTACAAGCTACAGTAGTGTTACATCAAGCTATAAATGAAAAAAATAACAAAAAGGCTACAATTTGACTACTGCAGAATGTAGGCTGTGGGGTGGGCCCCTTTGGTCAGTTAGAGATTGAGCCTATCGGCATCCGCTACTTAGTAGGGTTGTGCCAAGCGAGGTGCAGGGCGTCTCGAGTGGGAATTCTTGGCTCGGGGCATCATGGAAATCGCTACAGCGAGCCTGATGCAGCTGCAGTGAGATGGGAAGCTCGAGTAGGACAGTCAGTTGCTTTGACAAGCTAGTCTTGCGATCTCTTCATAGGGTCACTAGGTCGCTGCCACGTGAAGCAAGGGTTTGCTTCACGGGATGGTGTCGGGACAACTTCGCTGTGTCACTTTCTGACAGGCGAAGCGAAGCTCGCTGAGTGCCTTTGGGGTGCCTGAGGCTTATGAGCTCTTGAGGCTATTTTTGTATATAACACTACCTTAATTTGATTATTTTTAGAAACTTAATTGGATCAAATTTGATTAGAACATACTTACAAAAGATCCTAAAAAAATCAATAAAAATACTAAGATTAGTGTTGGATCTCTTAATCTTTTGAATCTCACTTGATCAATTTGCATCTGCAAAATGAACAAACACTAAAAGTACATAGTTAGATTCTAACATCAATTAAAATTATTTTTCAATATCAAAACTGAAGAAGACATGATAGCAAGGCTAACAGTATATACCACTAAAGATATGATTGCATAGTTTTAGATCTACAGATGTTAGCAATATGATGTGAACTAGGAAGAGATATAGAAAAGTTGAACAATATGAATTAAGATGTAAGATTAAACTTTCTCATTGAGATTAAAGATTTAGGTTAAAAAAGTATGACTTGTATTCATACTTGATCATATGAAAGATGGTTTGAATGATTGATTGTAAAGGATGAAAGGGAATGGGAAATAGGATGGATATTAAATTAGGAGACCCTTAGGAATCTAACTTTGCATAATCATGTAAGCATAAAATTTTATATCTTTCTTCATCTTCATAACTATTGATGGTGAAATTTGATAAGTCTCAAATCCCAATCAACAGGAGTAGTCCTTGTGTCCCCAAGCTGCGTTCTAGTTGAGAAAAGTAGGAAAATTAGTAAAAGTAAGGAGAAGGAGGAAAAACCAGATCAAGACCAGAAGATTTTTAATGTGGTTTGGCTAAAACCAGACAGCACTGATCCCTATATACATGGTATTATTTTATTAATCTGAGAAAATTTCTACAGAGTTTCAGTATGTGTTCTCTAGCTTGCCTTATAATGATCTCCCCCTCATATTTATAAAGGGTGGGAGGTTACAAATGTAATTACATAAATTATATTTCTATTGCATCAAATAATAAATGCATGTGACAAGTATAGCTTCTGCAAATCGATTTCTACAGACTGCTTTTTGTGTGTAGGCTGCTTCTTGTACACTGGCCCTATAAATTGAGTTTAACAGGGTGCCTGCTTCAAGTTCACCCCTTAGCGAGTTTCTAACTGGGCAAGATGCCGTATCCCGTGAGTTGGTCTCCTAATCTAAGGTCGTTGCTGGCCTTTGAATAGCGATGTTGAATCTCACAAGCTCGCATTTGGCGATGCAAGCTTATGCAAGATGAACTATTGGTTTATACGAGCCGAGACTTGTTCCTTAGCGAGCTGGGGCTTCTACCTTATTCCATTCCCTTGTAGCTGGTGATCTAGTGCTCTTGAGTAATCTTAGCTCTTGAGTGGTTTGGGCTCTTCTCTTATTTGGACTTATTTGCTGTTAGGCCTTTCCAACTCATTTTGCACAGTATCAGAAAATTCAAATAACAATAACGTATGGATTTTCAAGGAATTTATTAAATTTTTTTAATTTCAAGTTTAAATTCTTCAAATAATTATTTTTAAGATTTCACAAAGTTCTTGGAAGAACATTATTTACAAAATATACTATCAAATGTTTTATTCATTATTTTAAAAATTCTCTTTGAATTAATTATTTTATTTATATTATTATTTTTATATATTAAATTTATTTTGTTTGACATATCAAATTAGTATTTCTTCATGTTTTAAACATACATTAAATTTTCAAGAAATAAAAGTGTTTATTAAGAAAATTTGTTTATTTTTATATTTTACATTTCATAAGTGTTTAGCATGCATTAGAAATGATATAATAAAATAAGAAATTTAGGAAGATATAACAAACTAGTAAACAAAGGTAGTAGACAGAATTTTAATAGAAAATCCATAAAAGCATTTGAAAGACTCAGAAATGATTGTGTGTGAGAACTACTTATGAGTATAATATTTATACATATTTTATTTCTTCTACATTTAGTCTTCTTATAAGTATATATATATATATATATATATATGTGTGTGTGTGTGTGTGTGTGTGTCAAATAGAGTTACTTATGTCATGTTTTAATCTTTTATCTTGAGTTTTAGACCTTCTTTCAGAATGATTCTTATATGATTTGAAAGTTAATACAAAGGCCTTATAATATCCCCAATTTTTTAAAGTTAATTTCGATAATAAAATGGCTTTTTGGAAAAATTTAAAAAGGTAAATTTAAAATTATTGAAAATTTCAAAACTGTAATTTAGGCTACAAGAAGTCTAGATATACTAGAAATAAAATATATGAATTTTAAGAATTTTCAGATAATCAAAATTTTCATTGTGGAAATCCAGAAAATTAAATTCATATTTTTTTCCCTCAAAAAATTAATTGCAAAAATTTGAAAAAGCAGCATTTTGAATTAACTAATTGACATTTAAGGTGCATAAAGAAAATATCATTACCCATAATCAATTTTATTTTTTGACATGAATGCTTGATACATAAAAAAAACCCCCTTATAATTAGTAATAACAATATAAACAACAACAATAACTATTTATTTCTCAAAGAGAAATATAATAAGTATAATAAATTATAGTTATTTATTTTTTAAAAAAATCTAATGAATAACAAATTATAATTATTTATTTATTAAAAAATATAGTAAATATAATAAATTATGAATATTTATTTTTGAAAGAGAAACTAAAATATTATAATGATAGTAAATATAATATATTATAATAAATATAATAAATAATAAATTACAATGATCTAGTTTTTAGAAGAAAATTTAATTTAATAAATAATATATATTAAAATTTAAAATATTATTAAAGTAAAAAATGCTTGAATAAATAATAAAATATACTTATATCCTTATATATCATTTTATATATAAATAGTTAATAATAAATAATTTATGTTATCGGTTGAATAAATTAACTAATGTTATCAGCTAGTCATTAAAGCAATTAGTTAATGTTGACAATGAAATTCGATTCGTATAGAGGACTCGAACTTTAGCCAACAAGGAGGCGTTTTGGGACTCAATGCTGCTTCTGAAGTGCAGAAGAGAAAGGACCGAGAGGAAGAAGGTAAAAAGAGAGGACACGTTTAACGTGATTTGGCTAAATTCGGGCGGTACCAGATCCTACGTCCACAACGGAGCATTTATTGATGTGTTGAAAGTAATTTGCAGAGTTTCTACTTACAGAGTTCCACCCCTTCTCTTCTAACAATGTAATCCTATTTATAGAGGAAGGAGGGGGTACATGCATTAATTATCAACTATAGTTGTGTTACATCAAGTTATGAATGAGAAAAGACAGTAAAAGACTACAAACTAGCCGTTGCAGAATGTAGGCTGCAGGGTAGGTCCTCTAGGTCGGCTGTAGACTGGATCTGTCTATATCCGTTGGTTGGCGCTGCTATTCCAAGTGACACGCGAGACACTTCAAGCAGGAGTTCCTGGCTCGGGGGCATCGTGAGATCCACTGTAGCGAGTTAGGAGCTACTGTAGCGAGGTGTCTAGCTCAAATGGGAAGTTAGTCGTTTGATGAACTAGTCTTGCGATCTTCTTGCAGGGTTGCTGGGTCACTGCCACGCGAGGCGAGGACTTGCTTTGAGGGGTGGTGCTGGAAGAACTTTGTTGTGTCGCTCTTTGATGGGTGAAGGGTTGAGTGCTCTTGACGAGGCAAAGGGAAAGCTAGCCTCGGGTCTACTGCGACTTCTCAAGACTACCTTTTGTATATAACATGAGCCCCCCAACTCTCGATTTGCTTTACGGATCGAGAGTTGCAAGTTTCCAAGGCTTGATTCATATCTTCAGCCAGTGTCCTTCTTTGACTGAGATGTCATGTCAGATGTCTTTCTGTCTTGCTTTAGGCCATGCTTTCCCCTATTTGCCATTTTTGGTCGTTGGCATGGCATTGCCACTCGTTTTGGGCCTTTGGATGAAGATCAAGTCAAAAAGTTTCTTGATTCTTCGAAGGGCTGAGCGGGTCTATTTATAGCTTGGGGCATTCTTTCTTTCGTCCTAGAGAGACTCAATGAAGGAGACTGAAAAGTCCCCTGTGCTTTAGTATCTTGGCTTTCGATGAAGCTTGGTGAGACATAGATGGCTTGTTACAGAGTGCCGGGAGACGTGGATAGTCTGTTGCACGTGGCTTCATCACGGTATCTGTTAGGTAAGCTCCTGGGAAATCCCATGGTGACTTCTGGCCATCTTCTCCAACCATTGCTTGTGGCGCTGCTGCCTGGCCAGCCAGCTTCTATGACTTTTTGATTTACTTTGTGTCTGGCTTAGGAGGACATGCTGGAGGAATATAAGTAGGAGGAACTTTGGGGCTGCTACTCTTTTACCAGATGTGAGCTTGATGACTGGTAACTGGCTTTTTGGCTACTTTTTTTGTAGGAATCGTAGTGCCAGGCTTTCAATCTTTTTCCCCTGATGTACTGTTACCTCACTGGTCGAGGTCTTTCTTTGTTGTATGAGCTTTTCTTCTTTCAGACACTGTAATGAATGCTTTAAGCATCGTCGTATGTAAGCTTTTAATAATTAATGAGAATTCCTCTCTTTTCGGCCAATCGGTTGCTCTTTATTTTTCTAATTGCTCAACTTATTGTGAGTAAAAGAGGGGGGTCGCATGCAAGCTGCGCCCAAGAGATCTTGTTTGAGATATGAAAGATACGACCACATGAGAGTCGTGGGAAATACACTCGCATGAAAGTTGCGGGAAATGGAGATGTTTTTGTAACTACGAGGTAGGCTCAGAGGCCATCTCTCCCTCGGGTGTGGTTTGATGTAGCGAGGTGAGAACCATTCACTGATATTGCAAAATAATGCTGTAGTGAGATGAGAACTGTTCACTATAGTGTTGTAGCGAGGTGAGAACCATTTGCTGTAGCGAAATTGCAAAGTAATGTTGTGGCGAGGTGAGGACCATTCGTTGTAATGCTTTAGCGAGATGAGAACCATTCACTACAGCAAAATTACAAAGTAATGTTGTAGTGAGGTGAGGATCGTTCGTTGTAGTGCTATAGTGACATGAGAAGCATTTGTTATAGCGAAATTGCAAAGTAATGCTGTAGCAAGGTAAGGATCATTCGCTGTAGTGCTATAGTGAGGTGAGAACCATTCGCTATAGTGAAATTGCAATAACGAAGCAAAAACTCTTTGTCTAGGCAAAGCATGGCCAATTGGCAATTTGTATTGATTTGAAACGCCATATTTGGTATAATCGATAATAAACAAGTGTTACAGGATCAAAATATGGTTCTGATTGAGGGTTTGGGCTCTTGGATGATAACTCGTTGATTCTATTGAGCGTGCTGCCTAGGTGGTCTTGTCACATAATCCTGCAGTCGACCCCTTCTGATGAGGCCTTCAATGGTGTTTTTCAGTGCATGGCACTCTGAGGTGGTGTGCCCAGCCTTGTTGTGATAAGTGCAAAATCTACTTTGGTCTCTGGACTTGACGGGTACCCTCATTGGCCTGGGCCTTCCAAAGTCCTCGTTATACCTTTCTATAGTAAAGATTTTATCCGGTGTGTCTAATAGGATGCTACAGCTCTCAAAGCGGCCTTTGGGTCGCTGAGGTTTTGCTTTCTTTGCAAGATGAGGAGTGGGATTATCGTAACTCTTGCTACCCCTTTTTTTACTTGCAGTGGGACCACTATGGCCTGCTTTATGCTTGGATTCCTCCATTCCGAAGGTTTCCTCCTATCTTATTTGCTTGATCGCCCGATCATAAAATTCAGCAAGATCTCGAGTGGGAGACTTGTAGAGGTTCCTATACAACTTGCCGCCTTTACGAAGTCCTGCTGAGAGAGTTGTTAGAATACTTTCCTCTGAGGGATTCTCCATGGAGTTAGCCTCGTGCCTGAATTGGGCTACGTAATCCTTGAGCGGCTCATCATTGCGCTAGAAAATCATTGCAAGGTGGCAAGGAGGCGCGAGTTGCTTCTTCAGTGCTCGATATTGGTCAATGAATTTCCTTTGGCACTCCTCCCAGTTGCCGATGCTACATGTAGGGAGGCACCTGAACCAAGCACGAGGCATTGCCCCTAGCGTGGCAGGGAAAATGCTACACTTCGCCAGGGGATCAATCGTTTGGAGGTCCATTTGAGTATTAAACGCGTTCAGGTGGTTGCTTGGGTCACTATTCCCATTGTACAGTGGGATAGCAGGCACTTTGAGCTTCAGCGGGAGAGGTTGCTTCTCAATCTCTACGGAAAACAGTGAGGTTTCCTCATAGCGAGGTTGATTGCTTTGAGGTTGTGGCGCACCTCTAGCTATTTCAGCCTCTGAAGAACCTCTTCCATTGTTGGATGCTGATCTTCGCACTGAGGGGTCGAGCTTTTTGCTCGCTACGAGACCCCTGGTCGCTGGCTGTCGCGATCGTCACAGACTTCTCTCTAAGCTTCCTCACGAAGTTGCTAGAGTTGTGCTATGACCTCTTCTTGTCTTTGAACATTTTGTGCTTGTGCCTGAACAAGCACTTTGACAGTTTCAGCTAATTCTCTGACTGTGTTTTCGAGTGCCGATCGGGACTGATCGGGCGTTTGTGCCTTTTGTGCTTTGGGCGCAATGGTGTGCTGCTGAGAAATTAGGGCTGTAGAACTTCAAGTTGTTCTCCCTCTGGCCATTAGTAAACTGAAACAAAAACTTCAGAAAGTAGATGATCCCTACAGACGACGCCAAAATGTTGACAATGAAATTCGATTCGTATAGAGGACTCAAACTTCAATCAAAGGGGAGGAGTTTTGGGACTCAATGCTGCTTCTGAAGTGCAGAAGAGAAAGGACCGAGAGGAAGAAGGTAAAGAGAGAGGACACATTTAACATGGTTTGGCTAAATCCGGGCGGTACCGGACCCTATGTCCACGGTGGAGCTTTTATTAATATGTTGAAAGTAATTTCCAGAGTTTCTACTTACAAAGTTCCACCCCTTCTCTTCTAATAATGCAATCCTATTTATAGAGGAATGAGGGGGTACATGTATTAATTACCAGCTACATTTGTGTTACATCAAGTTGTGAATGAGAAAAGACAGTAAAAGACTACAAACTAGCCATTGCAGAATGTAGGTTACAAGGTAGGTCCTCTAGGTCGGCTGTATACTGGATCTATCTGTATCTGTTGGTTGGTGCTACTGTTCCAAGCGAGGCGCGAGACGCTCCAAGCAGGAGTTCTTGGCTCAGGGGCGTCGTGAGGTCCGTTGTAGCGAGCTAGGAGCTGTTATAGCGAGGTATCTAGCTCGAGCGGGAAGTTGGTCGTTTGATGAACTAGTTTTGTGATCTTCTCGTAGGGTCACTAGGTCGCCGCCACGCGAGGCGAGGACTTGCTTTGAGGGGTGGTGCTGGAAGAACTTTGTTGTGCCGCTCTCTGATGGGCGAAGCGAAGTCCGCTGAGTGCTCTTGACGAGGCGAAGGGCAAGCTAGCCTCAGGTCTGTTGCGATTTCTCGAGACCACCTTTTGTATATAACAGTTAATAACTAATGTAGTTAACTAATTGTCTAATAAGACTTAAGTTGAAAAAAAACTTACATTTGTAAGAGATTAAAATATTGTTTTAGTCATGAAAATAATTGTGAATGATAATGATAAGTTACATCCACTTTAATGTTTTTTTTTTTTTTTGTGAATCACATAGGAGAAAATTTTAGCACATGCTTTTTTACCTTATCTAATAAATAAAAGTTAATTGTCATTTTTATTATTCATTTATCAATTTTATAAGATTCATAAGTATTGAAATTTTTTTTTAATTTTTAAGACAATAAAAAATAAAAAAAATAATATTTATTTTTCATTTATTGGATGAAATAAAAACATGTGTTGTTTACATCTACCATATACATCCAATCATATTTACAATTAGATCTCATTGTACAATCCATTGCTTCATTAAATGGTTTGCGAAATTCACATCCAAAAGAGAAAAACTTATATATTTTATACTCGGTGCGGTTAAGCTACATGCATCAACCCAATTAAACGAGTAGCACATCATTAAGTAGAAAAGAAATAATACATTAATATAAAATAAAAGTGGTATATCCATCATTTAATTGGTTGAATACGTATGACTTAATACATTAAATGTAACCAAATAAACCTTGTTTTATTTTATCATGAAGCACAAATTAATGAGAAAAACAAATAAAAACAAATTTTGGAGCTTGTTTATCAATTTTTATTATAATCATGTTAGTATTATTTTGAAAAAGAAAAAATATAATTTTCTTTGAATCCTTTCACATAATTTTGAGTCTTATTATATATGAATTTATATATTTATTTATTAAATTACAATTAACTTAAATTAACGGTTAAAATCAAAAGAAATGATTGTGTATGCTGTTGGAAATTAAAACGCATTATAAAAAATGATGTGAACACAAAGTGATATATAAAAAAAAATGGTATTCAAGCAAATTAATAAATGGATTGTTGCAATATGAATTTGATAAAATATTTAGAAAGTAGAAGAGACACATATTACATATACACATATCTAAAACTGTGTGAATCTTATAGTATAATCCATGTCTTCTTGAAATCATATCTAAATCTAATATTTATCATAAAAAAATATCCAAATTAAACATTAAAAACTCATTAATGTTGAATTCTAATTTGCAATCATCAACTCACTAATTTTGATTGGATTCAAAACTCAAGTGGTTTTGAAAAATCTCTTCAACACGTGAAGAAAGCTTCTCTTCAACACGTGAAAATGGCTTCTGATGCCTCACGCCCAAGTAACTATCTGACAATAACTTAAATGTTGAAAAATCACAAAGCGGGGAATGGATATCCACGTCAACCCGACCCGGAAGGAGCAGATCCGGGTCGAATCCGGGTTGATCCTATGCTTGTTGTCCAATGTGTTCGCAAATATTTTTTCAAGTCCAATGAACGAACTTAATAATCCATCCATAGAGTTCAATATGCCTGATAAGCTGACAGCCGTTGATTTCGCCACCTGAAACCGATCAAGATCTTCAAAAACGACAATAGACTTTTGTGTCGTTTGAAGGAGAAAGGACTTTAGTTCCGAATCGCTTCGGACTTGGAACAAATTGATGTCGCACAGGTCGTAGCGCAGGAAATTTGCCATGGCAGCCACGAAGATCGAATTTCCGGTGCCGGATGATCCGTACAAGAGGAAGCTCCGTTTCCAAAGCCGATCCAATCTGTGATAGTATTGTTTGGCTTTGAGGAACGATTCTATGTCAGATTTTATCTTGTCTTTGAGATCCGATTCCATCGCTACTGTTTCCAACGTCGATGGGTGAGTGAACGGAACAGATCTCCACCATCCAATTCCATCGTCGCCGGCGTCCATATTCACGTACAGCTTCAAATCCGGTTTGCATTTTTGCTCGATTTCATCGACGATGTTGTGGATGTGCTGCAAATAGGAGCGAAGAATCCGTCGTTTATCAGCTCTTCTGATTTTGAGTAAGAACAACCTGCTTCGTTTTGCATTGAAATTTTCGTCGTTTTACCAGATAACTGGCTCCGCGAAAATCGTGTTCGATAATCTGTTTGGGGTCGAGGCAAAGAACGATATCGTTTGGATTCTTGTCAGTGACGAGGTTGGTGAAGTCAGAATCTTCAATGGATTTAAGGGAATGCTAATACAGAGAGATTTTTTTATATAGCTGATTCTGCTGCATGCTTTCTTTGAATTCTGGGACTTTGAAGAACTGGTAGACGTGAAAACAATCTTCGATGGTTCTCCATAATTTCTTCACAGTATGTATCAACCCAGTTTTGTATAGAATTACCCGAATAACAAATAAGACGAATATAATTAGGATTATGATTGAAATGATTGAAACTGGTATGTACAGAATCATGGTGATTACAGATGAAATAGAATGATAAGCATAACCTAGAGGAAGATTGTTAAAAAAAATTGATCTTTTGGAAAGAACAAGGTATTGACTTTCTCCATCTGTATGGGAAAGTTGGTTTCTGGGAAAAATCAGGAATGCGCGAGGAATTGCCGAATATTAGGAAGAATGCTAGACAGAGAGAGTTGAGGAAGGAGGAGGAGTGAATGAAGAAGAGGAAGGAGGAGGAGGCCAGAGGGAGATATCGGAGGCAAATGGAATTAAAGCATCAACCTAAACCTAGTTCTACAAGTTGTCAAATCTGAGTAGAGTTATATCCAATTATCCATATTTAAAGTAGATACCATAAATGTGGAGGATGATTTGGATTGTGTACTTGATTCCATTCTTATTTGATTTTTTTTTTTTTCTACTTGATTCTCAAAGGTTTCCGTTTATATCGATTTCATATAATTGAATTTTTTTATTTATCTAACTTTAACATTTGTTCATAAAATTAACAATATAGAATTCTAAAATCTTGTATAATCCCATCCAAAACTTGCATTGTATTCTTGATACTTTGAATTAATCATATGACTTTAATTTAAGAATAAATACACATGAGATCATTTTAATTATGTTTTTTAATATTTAATAAAATATTATTTTAATTTACATATATACTTACTTTTATCCGTGTCATATCTAGTTTTGATGTAATCATCACAAGACATCAAACCAGGCCATTACTTATTATAGGCGTTATCTGGTTCACTCAAAGAGAAGTAAAGCCTAGCTGATTATAAGGTCCGAATTGCTTGGTGATGCAAGTCGCTTAGCAAGACGCCAACTCGTTACCCATGGACCGAGGACGCGGAACAAGTCCACCGCACGATATTAGCTCACTAAGAAAGGCACCAGCTCGCTGAGCAAAACGCAGCGTCTAGACTAGCTTTCCTCAAGTCTGTTTCAGGTAGGATTAGGGACAAGGTCAACTTCTCTAGCCAACAAATTACTTGATGCAAGTCCAGGTTGCAGGGATAGCGAGCTGGACATCAATATGGAAACCCAGTCACCAGCTTAGGGTGCATGCTCTCGATCGGCAATTCAGCCTCCAAAACTGACACATCAGCTCCCAACAGTCCAACAATGATTTGCCCGGCATTTATTATCAGACACCAAGCATTTATTGCCTTATGTAGTGAAAATAATCATTTTGATTGTAGAATAAATTACGCATGTAGCCCTCCCCTCTTTTATAAATAGAGGAGGAGACCTCTGTATAATGAGTAGTGAAAAATACTGTAAGCAGACATTCTGCCGGAGTATCCATTGAGCTTTGCATTTCCATTGAATTGAATGGAAAATCAGCATATAAAAGCTAATAAAAATCTCCATGGACGTAGAGGCTAATCGGCTTTAGCCGAACCACGTAAAAGCTCTTGGTGTTTGTTGTTCTTCCTTCCTTCTTCCTCTTCTTCTTCTTCCTTTAGTTTACTTCTTCAACTTGCAGCTTGGGGTGATTCTGAACTTATATCTATTGACCAAATTTCATTGTCAATATTTTGGTGCTAGAAGAAGGGCCCCTACTACACTCTTTTCATTTCTGATAAAGCATTTTGCCCATAATGGCGAGAGGAAAAACTACTAGAAGCACAGGAGCATCTGCTGGCCAGTTTGAAGGTCAGACACAACCTCAACGGGACTCTGTCACCCCTACAACAAGTGCTGTTACAAGCATGGCACCCCCCACTCCCTCCTAACCTACCACTCTTGAACCCAACGGGGCCCAGACTTGGTACCAGCGTTAGGAAGCCCTTGAGAACACTGTGAAGAAACTGGTAGACATGGTTAGAGCGTTGGCCCAGGCCCAGGCACAGGACGTGCAGAGACAAGTTGGGGTCATAGCACCAGAGAGGGGACCTCAATAACCAGGGTTCCAGCATGAAGAGCCAATTAGAGAAGAATGCCGGCGTGCCAGCTCCATTCATTCATCAAATTCACAGTTAAGGTCGGAAGCCTATAGGGTTCGCAAAGACAGGAAAGATGACCAGCGAAGCGAGAGCTTGGGTTGAGAAAAGAGCTCCAGTGAAACGGACCATGAACGTAAAATGGATAAACGCTCACATAGCCATGGAAACAGTCGAAGGCATAAAACCTCATATCACCATTCTCGTGACCATCAAGATGAAAGGAGTCAGCTAACTACTAGCCATCAATCCGAGGCCCAGGACCTGGTCAATAAAGATCTACTTCAAAGGGTAAAGCAACTAGAAAAGAGACTTTCGACCCAGAGTAGCCAAGATTCCTACGAGGAAAAAATGCCACTCATTAAGGAGATTGAAATAGAGCCCCTTCCTCATAGATTCAAGGTCCCCAGCATCCCACTAGTGATAGTGACCCATATAGCCATTTGGACGCGTTCAACGTCTAAATAGATCTCCAGACCTCTAGCCCATTGGTAAAGTGTCGAGTCTTCCGTGCCACTCTCGGGAAAACACTAAGAACTTAGTTCAGGAGTCTTCCAGCTCGCAGTATCCATAGTTGGGAAGAATGCCAAGCAAAATTCCTTAACCAATATAAAGCACTAAAGAGGCAGCTTGCCCTGTTATGCTACCTAGTGATGATCTTTTAATAGAAGGATGAATCACTTTAGGACTATATCACTCGATTCCGACGGGAGGTCAGTAATATGGAGAACCCATCAGATGAGAGTGTTCTCATGGCCATCTTAGTTGGACTCCATAAAGATGGGAAGCTGACGAGGATATCTATAAGTTCCTGGTCAAGAGTTTAGACAAATTCTACGGACATGTAGCCAAAGAAATTCGATGGGAAGAAATCTTTGGCCCGAAGAAACCCAACCAAAAAGAGGAGGTGAATGGCTCTAGTAAAGGTAAAAAGAAGGATGGGAGTAAGAGCAATGGAGAGGGTCGGGAGAGTGGCTCCATAAATCAGGTTGCAAAGAAGGCTAGAAATGAGTGATCGCAACACCAAGGCAGCTACGATAGTTATATTATCCTGTCAGATGCCCCAGATAGGATCTTCATGATTGAAAAGAGCAATGAGGACTTTAGAAGGCTCAGACCCATAAAGGCTCCCATCGAACAAAGAAACCAAAGTAAATTTTGTGCCTACCATAGCGAGGTCAAGCACAATACCTCTGATTGTTGGGCATTAAAAGATGCTATTAAGGGCCTCATTAAGAGAGGTCGCTTGAGGGATTACGTGGTAAGACCCTCGAGATAACGCCCCCTACATCCTCAACAACTAGGACAACATCTGCAGCAACAGGCCCAGGGCATAAGAAAACGCCTTCAGTAAGGACTATTTTCACCATTCATAGTGGACCTCACATTGTTGGTGCCTCGGACAGGTCACGTAATAGTTATATACGGGCAGCGAGCCATGTTCTACTTACAAGTCATGTGAAATGTGAAAGGCCCACCAAAAATTTTAGATTAACCTCGAAAAGCATCATGTTCACGGAAGAAGATGCGCAAAGAGTTTATGCCCCTCACAATGACACGATAGTCATTCGTGCCAAGATTGGCAACATTGATGTGAGGAGAATAATGATTGACACTGGCAACTCTGTCAATGTGATGTACAAAAGATACTTCAACTAGTTGGGCATGAGCTTGAGCCAGTTGAACCCTTCCCTTAAACCCCTCTACGATTTTACGGTGGATAGAATAGTATCTGTAGGTCAGATTAGACTACCATTTACCTTGGAAGATCTGGGTCACCAAGTGATAGTTATGGTAGATTTTCTGATTATAGACTGCCCCTCAGTCTATAATGTGGTATTAGGCTGACCCGCTATGAATGATCTAGACGTAGTCGTGTCTATCAAGACATTTACCATTAAATTTCCAACCTTAAATGGGGTTGGATGTGTGCGGGGAGAGCAGTAAACTACTCGACGCTACTATAAGGATGCAATCAAACTCGGGACACAAGCCTAGAAGGTACATGTAGTATTCAGAAGGGAACCCTAGGCAGAGGGCTAAAGGGGTCAGCTACAACCTCGACCCTTGTGAAGTGGACATCGAATGAGCTATTGGCCCAGTCGAAAAGCTCAAAGAAGTAAGGGTCAATGAAGAGGATAGAGAAAGATGCCTTAAAGTGGGGAAGTGCTTGTTACCTAATGTAAAAGCACAGCTAGTTGGATCTCTCCAGGCCAATCTAGATTTCTTCGCCTAGAACCATGAAGATATGGTGGGTATTGATCCCGAGGTTATGTTGCACAGACTCACCATTGACCCTTGGTACAGACCAGTCTGCTAGAAGAGAAGGCTAATGATAGTTGAGTGCTCTACTACATTGAAGGAGGAAGTGGACAAGCTATTAGCGAACAAATTTATTCGAGAAGCCTACTACCCTACTTGGGTTGCTAATCCTGTCCTCATAAAAAAGAAAAATGGGAAATGGAGGACATGTATAGACTTCACTGACCTGAATAAGGCCTGACTAAAAGATAGCTTTCCTCTACCAAGGATTGACCAACTTGTGGATGCGACAGCAAGTTATTAACTCCTTAGTTTCATGGATGCCTATTCAGGGTACAATCAAATCTCGATAGCTGTGAAAGATGAGGAACACACCTCATTCATTACCGATCGTGGGTTGTATTGCTACAAAGTAATGCTCTTTGGGCTTAAAAATGCATGAGCAACTTACCAGCGATTGGTGAACATGATGTTCTATGATCAAATAGGCAAGATAATGGAGGTATATGTGGATGACATGTTGGTAAAATCCACTCAGCTAACCGACCATGTCCATCATCTGGATGAGATGTTCTAGATCTTGAAAAGATATCAGGTAAAACTTAACCCACTTAAGTGTGCATCTGGGGTCGCCTCATGAAAGTTCCTTAACTTCATAGTGAATAGCAGAGGGATCGAAGCCAGCCCAAAAAAGATTAAGGCTCTCCTCGATATGCGATCACCGATTAGAGCCAAAGATGTACAAAGCTTGAACGACCAGGTTGCAGTGCTCAACAGATTCATTTTGAAGGCAATAGATAAATGCATCCCCTTCTCTGACATCCTAAGGAAAGTAAAAAAGTTTGAATGGACGCCTGAATGTAAAGTCACTTTCCAAGAGCTTAAGCAGTATCTCGGACGAGCTCCACTTTTGTCCAAACCGAAAGAGGGTGAAATGTTAATCATGTGCTTGGAAGTGTCCCAACACACTCTCAGCACGGCCTTAATACGAGAAGAGGGAGGAGCTTAGTTCCCCATCTACTATGTAAGCAAACGATTGCTGGACGTCGAGACTAGGTACATGCCAATGGAAAAGCTCGCCTACTGCCTAGTTATGGTGCCAAGAAAATTGCAACCTTATTTCCAAGCCCATAGTATAAGGGTTCTCACCCAGTTTTCATTTAGACAAGTCTTTCAAAAGATGAAAGCCTCAGGCCAGTTGCTCAAATAGGCTCTTAAGCTTGCCCAGTTCAACATTGAATACAAACCTAGGTCGACAATTAAAGGACAAGCTCTAGCCAACTTCATCACGAAATTCACAAGGCCTATGCGAGAAAAGCCAGAAACTTCAAAAGCCCCATGGTGAAAGCTGTACCTAGATAGGTTATTGAATGATCAAAAGGCTAAAGCAGGGGTACTCCTCATTAGTCTAGAAGAACATAAGATCCTCTGTGCTTTGAGATTTGATTTTCAAGTTACCAACAATGAATCCGAGTATGAGGTATTGTTAGCGGACTACGGTTGGCCAAGGAAGTACAAGCTGAGAGATTAAAGATCTTCAGTGATTCACAGCTCGTTATTTACCATGTGAAGGGTGAATATCAAACTCGAGGGTCGAAGATGACTAAGTATCTCCAGAAAGTCCAAGAAACATTACATGCCTTCCAACAGTATGAAGTTAACCAAGTCTTGTGAGCTTAGAATATGCATGCAGATGTCTTAGCTCACTTGGCTATAACGGAGGATGTCAACTTCCTAGGAACGCTCCCAGTCAAGACTCTTTCATCCCCGAGCATTAAGCAGAACGATATCATGATGGCAATTGCCAGATCACCGGGGTCCTGGATGAATCCAATCCTGGATTATCTACAAGGAGGTAGACTACCAAAAGATAAAATCAAGGCATGGAAATTGCGAGTCCGGGCGGCCAGATACTGCATCTATGGTTATATGCTATACAAGAGAGGGTTCACAACTCCACTCTTGAGGTACATTGATGGTAGCGACTGTGATATCGTCCTGGAAGAAATCCATTCAGGACATTGTGGAAACCATGCTGAGGGATTATCTTTGGCCCAAAAAGCTCTCCGATAAGGATTTTACCCCACAATGAAACAGGACGCTATCAACCTTGTCAGAAGGTGTGATAAATGTCAAAGGTTTGCAAAAGTTCCGCGTGCTTTGCCATCTTACTTGAGACAAATGGTTAATCCATGGTCCTTCGCGATCTGGGGTATAGTTTTAGTTGGGCCACTCCCAACAGCTCATGGTAATTGCAAATATGCGGTAGTGGCCTTAGATTATTTCACCAAGTGGGTAGAGGAAAAAGAGCTTATCGACATTTCATCTACGAAGATCGAAAGATTCGTGGGGAATAATATCATCTATAGATTTGGAGTCCTTCAACAAATTCTGACTAATAACGAGACCCAATTTAGCAACGACTAGTTTGTTCAATTCTGTAATGACTTAGGAATAACAAAAAGCTTTTCAGCAGTGGACCATTCGCAGGCCAACGGGCAAGTTGAAGATATCAACAAGATAATTAAGCAAATCTTGAAGATGAAATAAGAGGCCAAGAAGGGGGTATAGGTGGATGAGCTTCCAAAAGTGTTATGAGCTTACAAAACCACAGTGTGCAACACCACGGGAGAAAACCCCTTCTCAATGGTATACGGGTGCGAAGCAATAATTCCTGCAGGGCTCAAGGTAGCTTCTTAGCGAAGAACTACCTTTAACCATGAAGATAATGACCAACTACTTGCCGCGAGTCTGGACCTCGCAGAAGAAATAAGGGAGAAAGCCCACTTCAAAATCATGACCTACCAATAGCACGTCGTGAGGTATTACAACTGGAGGGTGCGAACTTAGAGCTTTAAGCCTGGTGATCTTGTTTTGCGCCTTGTCCTCATGAGAGTGTGAAAAGCTAGCGAGGGGACTCTGAGGCCTAACTGGGAAAGCCGATATGTTATTAAAAAAGTTATTGGTAGTAGGGCTTATGACTTGACAGATATAGAAGGGACAAAATTCCTTCGAGCTTGGAATGCTGAACATCTCCACCGATATTATCAATAAAACCCCTATTACTTGTAAAAATTAATAAGTGCAAGCATTCATGTAATTCTTTGTATTCTTGTATGAAATAAAATAAAAATTTTCAACAAAGTCCTGTGTGAAAAATTATTCATTATAAGGCATGCGTTAGGTGGTTTGACATACTCCCATTCTCGCACCAAAATGTTTTGTCTCGCACGTTCAAGAACAAAGAATGGAAGAAAAACCAGCAAAATTCATTCGATGCTTAACAAGACAAGTTCTCACAAAGTTTAAAGGTTACATCGTAAGAGCCAAAATGAAACCAAAATATAGGGCTCATAGCTTAAAGAGCTGGAATATTAGAAATGGAGCCCTCTTGAGGGTGGAGGTCGGAAGGAGGAGTGTCAGAGGTATCCTTTGGTGGAGCACTAGCAGCTTCAGCAACCTGGGAATCACCTTCCTCTCGAGCAATACCTCCAATAGGAGAAGCCTCAACAGTAGAGTCCATTTTATTCCTGGAAGAATTAGTCTGAGTAGCCCTCCTTTTATAACATTCGACAGCTTCAATAGCTCACAGACCAAAGAAGGAGAAATCTAACTCCGGATGTTGCTCCCAAAGAGTATAGAAGAAGGTTGAACAAGTCTTCATTTCCACTTGCTTTATTAATAAAGCAAACTTCGCCTTAATCTTGGCAGCTTCCTCCTTTGCGAGAACAACCTCTCGCTTAACTTCCTTTAGCTCCTTCGCAACAATTTTAGCTCACTGCTCCACTGCACTGACCCACTGCTTGGTGTCCTTAGCTTGCTGCTCTGCTAAATCGATGCATTGATCTGTGACTTCAGCCCTCTATCTTGCCCAGTGAGCATGTTTGAGGGCTTCATCCAAATTAATCTTTGCCTTGGCTAGGTCCTTGGTGGTCAAGCCAAGATTCACCATGGCAGCCTCATGATCCGCTTTTGCACTGGATAAGGTAGCCTTAGCACTCTTAATTTTCTCCTTCAAGTCCAACACCTTGATAGAAGTAGCAGCCAATTTGCTCTCGAGGTCCTCTTTTTCCTTGTTGTGAGTTTGGAATGCCTCATTTATTTTTATCGACGTAAGCAAACCCTAAAAAGTTAAAGCTAAAATAAAATTACGAAATAGGCAGAAGAGCCAAAGCGAAAAGATTTCACTTGTCACCAGGTGGTGACAAGCCACATAGCCCACTAGTCTTCCGAGGACAAATTCCTCGGCCTCTAATACCTCGATCTTGTTGTGGGATCCTATAATTATGTAAATATTATCGATGAAGATCTCAATATATTCCCTTATCTTGGAGTCTGGCTCAACTGGCGGCTCCATAACCCTAGTCCCAAACGTAACCTGTTTCTTAGGAGCACCCTTTTTCTTCCCTTTCTCCACCTTCCATCTTTTGGCAAAAGACTCGGGAAGAGTGGCACCCTCAGTCTTGACTGCCACCTTAGGCTGAAAAGTAGCCTTAACTACCACTTCGGGTTGAGAAGCAGGATTTGGTTCTTGTGAAGGCTCAGTCCCCAGAGTTAAAGGCTGGTCTTCAACAATGGGGGTTGCGACCACATCGGGGTTCAGAGCGATCTCCTTGTCATCAGATGGCAGTGACCTCAGAATAAGCTCCAACATTCTATTGCAATCCATAAAGTTAGCTAGACGAACCGGTACGGCAGGATGAATGCCTATCTCCCTTGTAACTTCAATATATTTAGCTGGAACAAGCTTATGGAACTACAAGACGTCGTCATCGAAATGAAAGTCATTCTCGAGATCCTTGGTGGAAGTGAACTGATCCAAGATCCCTAGCTCTTTAGCTCACAAAGTTAGTTTCTGGCCAGTCCCCTTTGCAAAATAAAGCAAGAGTCAGAGTTAAATATAAATACTGTTGAAATTGTAACTCTAAACTCGCACACCAGGAGTAACGACGAATCTAAAATTCTTGAGGTCACATAGGGAGGGACAAGAGATGTAAAACTAACGGGTTTTATAGTGTCCAACGTTCGACCTCCCTTTCGCATCCCCTTGCAGTAAAATTTTCTTGTGCCCCATCGACCAAGCTGTGAGGTAGTAGAACCCGTCCGATGTGCTCACGCACTTAAGGCTAAATAAGTAGCACAAAACCTCAGCTGACTATGACAGAAGACCATTGCTCGAATAAATCAGCGCCAGCGAAATGAGTTTGGTGAAAGAGTTTGGGGTAAGTTAGGTTGAACTGAGCTTCACTCTATTTAGAAAATCAATAATGAAAGGGTGTATCAAAAACCTAAGACCTACAATAAGGTATGGGAAGCTAATAACAATAAACCCCATGGGCGGATAGGCCGTACAATCATTCAGAGACGACGTTATGAGATGGCACCCCCTGGGGATCCAATAAGACTGGACTACTTTCTGAATATCATGAAAATGAATAGATGAAGCATGCGTGCTAAATACGGTGGCCCTTTAGGCCCCAACAGGGTCGAAATGAGCACTAAAATCCCCAGCAACCTACCCACTCCTTAAGGTCGCTTCACCAGGATGTCGCATCAACCTCACATTCTGAGCTAAAGAGCTAGGTTCATCATCTTCATTCCTACTCTGGGGACGATGGCATCCATGACCTGTGCCCAGCTATATAAAGGGAAAAGACTGGTTAGGCCACTATAACCAAACCCTACTAAAGACTAAGACGAATAACTTCCTATGCAGCAGGTCATGAACACCCTGAATCACCTGCTTACAACCCAGACTCCTACAGACTAACAGCATTTGACAATCAAACCATGAAACCCATATGGCAAATGCCAGACTTAGAATGGTAAACAGAAAACCTAGAGTCCACTAATATGATTGGTTAAATGCACCAAACTAGGCAAGAAAAGGTAACATGCAAACAATCAACCTCAATCAACATTTTTCATTCCATAAATAATGACAGACAAGCTTCATAAATTATAGAATAAAGAAACCTAAAAACAACAAAGTCAAGGGAGACTTACCACGGCTAACTGAAACAGAAAATCTAGAATCATGCATGAGAATGCTTTTCTAATGAACAGGGCCTGAACTATGACCAAGGAACCAAAACGACGCTAGGGATGGCAGAAGACAGAATTCAATCGTAACTGGTAACAGAAGAGGTGCTCAAAAGAAACTCTGGAGTTCTAGGTTTCAAATGACAAATAAGGGGGAAAGAGAGACTTCTGCTGCTTATAAAACTCGTGACATCACCTCGGATCTAGGGACCCCTAAACTACCCACGATCCAATGGTTCCACAAGTGCCAACAAACAGTTGATAATAACAATGCGCATGCGTACCTAAGGAAGGAGTAATCATTACAGCCTAGTCATAAGAAATCAAAAAATCATCTACAAGAGCAAGCAGAAACGTGCCTAATAACTTATGAAGCTACAGATCGTGAACAACGAACCACGATCCCCCATCCAGAGATCTCACATCCATGAAGTGCTAGCCATGCACCAAACTTTTGCGTGAGCCGCATCCAAGAAGTGCCTCAAGCACTAAACTTTTGTGTGGGCCATGCCACAAAGGCATCCTCACCTGATGATCGAGATATGCCCAGTCAGGTTCGAGGGACATTCCAGAGATCTCGCATCCAAGAAATGCCTCAAGCACCAAATTCTTGCACAGGCCATGCCATAAAAGCATCCTCACCTAACGATTAAGGTACGCCTGGTCAGGTTCGAGGGAGACTCCAGAGATCTCAAGTTCAAGAAGTACTAGCCATGCACCAAACTCTTGTGTAAGCCATGTGTAAGAAGTGCCTCGAGCACTAAACTTTTGCACAGGCAATGATAGATCCACATCTGAGAAGAGCCATTGGCATCAGATTCTTGCTTGTGTCGGGATATTTTCATGCACCCGAATGTGACCTCGTGCCTAAGAAATACTTAAGCACCCTGGTGCCCGAACTCATGATTGACATAAGGCACACATATGCTAGTTTCGTTATCAACCGGAATAAAATGATACGATTGATTGGTCATGCGATATGGCACATATCCTTTTTGTCATGATTTATTAATCAGAGTCCCTTCATTTTAGCTGGACTAATGTTTTTAAAGCTGATTGGCTCGATAAATGACCATGTCATTCCATATTTACTGAATCACAATTTGCAAGAACTAAAAATGTTAACTATGATCTTCCAAGTTGCTACTATGGCATCCCTAGAACAATAAAAGTCAAAGTTCTGTCACAAAACCTCTTCCAACGAGGTAAAATTACATAAAGGGTATGGAATACAATGCAAAACAAGCCTATGGCTGACTAGAGAAGTGGGTGCCAGCAAGCTTGCAACCATAATATGCAAAGGGAATCACTTTAGTTCTACCTTCACCTAGTCCAAAGTAAGAGGAAACAGTGTTGGGTACATGTATGCAGACTACACAAACTTTCCCTGTTTCTCCCAAGCAAAGAAAGCATCCTTCAACTCTGTCAAGTTGTCCGAAGATTCAGAGACACTCGACACCAGCAGGCAAACTGGACAATTTCAACTCCTCTGCCTAAGCTTCATACATAGCAGGAAGCTCCTCCCACCACCTCATAACTCTTAGCTATCGTCGAAGGTTGAGCAATTGGCTCGTAAAAAAAAATTATTAACTTCTAGTCTGTAAAGCGAACCGAGAGTTGGAGGGCTTGATGTTATAGGCATTATCTGGTTCACCTAGAATGGACTAGACAAGGCCCAAAGGGAAGCAAAATCCAGCTGATTATGAGGCTCGGATTGCTTGGCGATGAAGGTCACTTAGCGAGATGCCAGTTTGCTACCTATGAATCGAGGATGTGGGACAAGTCCAATGCATGGTATCAGCTCGATAAGAAGGGCACCAGCTCGTTGAACAAAACGCAATATCAGATCAGCCTTCCTCAGGTTTGCTTCAAGCAGGATCATTAACAAGGTCAACTTCTCTAGCCAATGAATTACTTGATGCAAGTCTAGGTTGCAGGGATAGTGAGTTGGACATCAGTACAAAAGCCCAGCCACCAACTTAGGGTACATGCTCCTGACCAATAGCTCAGCTTCTAAAACTGACACATCAGCTCCCAACAGTCCGACAATGATTTGCCCAGTATTTATTATCAGACGTTAAGCATTTATTGCCTTATGCGGTGAAAATAATCATTTTGATTGTAAAATAAATTACGCTTGTAGCCCTCCCCTCTTCTATAAATAGGGGATGGGACCTCTGTATAATGAGTAGTGAAAAACACTGTAAGCAGATATTTTGTTGTAGTATCCATTGAGCTTTGTATTTTCGTTGAGTTAAATGGAAAATCATCACATAAAAGCTAATAAAAATTTCTGTGGACGTAGGGGCCGATTGATTTTAGCTGAACCACGTAAAAGCTCTTTGTGTTTATTGTTCTTCCCTCCTTCTTCCTCTTCTTCTTCCTTTAGTTTATTTCTTTAACTTGCAGCTTGAGGTGATTCTGAACTTGTATCTATTGACCAAATTTCACTGTCAATATTACTTTAATTAATTAATAGAGTTTGAGGTAGAAGAGGAATATTTAATTGAAGCAAATTGAATTTGTCCATTGAAATAAGAATAAAAATTAAATGAGGATAAAAAGTCAATTTGATAAATAGTTGTTTGAATCAATTTTTTGACTTTCAAAAAGCTAATTTCAAAAAGTTGGAAAACCAGTATTTTGAATTAACTGATTGACATTTAAGGTAAAAAACAATCATTACCCCTAATCAATTTAATTTTTTGACACAGAGGCTTGATACACAAAAAAAAAAAAAAAAACCTTATAATTGGTAACAACAATAATAACTATTTATTTCTTAAAGAGAAATATAATAAGTATAATAAATTATAATTATTTAGTTTTAAAAGAAAATCTAATGAATAACAAATTATAATCATTTATTTATTAAATAATATAGTAAATATAATAAATGATAAATATTTATTTTTACGAGAAAAAGTAATAAATATAATAAATTATGATGATTTATTTCTTAAAGAAAAAATTAATAAATAATAAATTACAATGATCTATTTTTTAGAAGAAAATTTGATATGATAAATAATATATTAAAATTAAAATATTATTAAAGTGAAAAATGTTTGAATAAATAATAAAATATATTTATCTTCTTATATATCATTTTATATGCGAACAGTTAATATTATTAGTTGGATAAATTAGCTAATGTTGTTAGCTAACCGTTAAAACAATCAATTAAAAGTTAATGTAATTAACTAATTGTAAAATAAAACTTAAGTTGAAAAAAAATTACACTTGTAAGAGATTAAAATATTGTTTTAGCCATAAAAGTAATTGTGAATGATAATGATAAGTTATATCCACTTTGATTTTTTTTTTTTTGTGAATCACATTGGAGAAAATTTTAACACATATTTTTTTTTATCTTATCTAATAAATAAATATTAATTATTAATTTTATTATTCATTTATCAGGTTTATAGAATTCATAAGTATTAAAAATTTTATTTTTTAATTTTTAAGACAATGAAAAATACTAAAAATTTAATACTTGTTTTTTATTTGTTGGATGGTCCTCTCATATTTACAATTAGATTTCATTGTACAATCCATTGCTCCATTAAAGTATATGCAAAATTCACATCCAAAAGAGAAAGACTTATTTATATTTTATACTCGATGCACTTAAGTTACGTGCTTCAAATTAATCAAAAGAGTAGCACATCATTAAGTAGAGAAGAAATAATACATTAATATGAAATTGAAATGGTAAATCCATTATTCATAACTTAAATACCTTAAATGTAACTAAGTTTTACTCCCTTGAAAAATGGATACCGATGGATTTAGTATTTTTTATGATAACAAAATTATACTACTGGTTTTGTAACTTTAATCTTACAAAATATTAATTTTTATGATTTTGTAAATAAAACAAGACTTACAAAAATTAAATTTTATCAGAAAAATTACAAAACGTTTATGCATTCAATTTATCTTGCCATATATGAAATCAAATTCTTGTCTTTGGAAGAGTTTGTTATTTGTACTTAATTACTAAGATTCATCTCATTCACTCCTAATACATTTAAAAGAAAATTTTAACTTAAACTTGCTTCCTATATTGAGATTATGTTAACTTTATAACAAGTAAACGAATCAATTAACATAATTTTTTCAAAGTTCATATAAGATCAATAAAAACCAATTATTTTTTACTGTCTTTTTCCGTATATTCTTCCAAATTTTTTTTGACTCACTCAAGCTCAGCACAAAGCCAATCAACCTACGGAAACATGCACTTAATTACTAATATATATATATATATATATATATATATATATTTATTTACAGATGACTATGCAAAACACTATATTTTATTCTAGGCCTATTAAAACCTCATAAAAATAATTGAAAAAACGCATCCTCTTTTTTGTGTTACTTGTTGTCTTTGAATTTGGTATAAATAATACAAAAAGATATATATTTTAGATATCATATACTAGATTTCCGATCTTATATTAAAATTCCCTTCAGAGAATAAAACGTAAGCCTGAATAATTGTTAATAAAAGATTGCAAACTATTTAGACTTTTATGAAATTCTCCAATATTATCAAAATGAGTCATAATTTGATAAAATTAACACAGTTAATTTTTTTAATTAGGGAATTAAAATAACATGCATGTATTATTTGATACAAAATTGTATATAATTTTGTCAGATTAAATTTTAAGCTCCATTAATTTCATTAATTTTGCTTAATTATTATATACATTGCCAAAAAAAAAAAAAAGAAGTCAACCTCATTAGAACTTACACGCACTGATTATCTACTTTCGTATAATTTGTTGGATTGAATTTGGAGTTTGCGTGATCGTGGTGTTAGGGTTTAACAGAGACAGTTATTATTATTATTATTATTATTATTACACTACAAGAAAAAATCAAATTTTTAACGGAAAAAATTCGTTGAAATTTTAGAAATATCCGTTGGAATAAGGCACTCCAATGGAAATTCCAACGGATTTAATTCCGTTAGAAAACCTGGCGTTGGAATTAAAAATTTCAACGGAAAATTCCAATGGAAATTAAATTCAAACGGATAATCCAACGGATTAAATCCGTTGGAATACGAATTGGGGATAAATCTAACGCGTTGATTCAAACG
>JANHAO010001552.1:0-32384 GCA_026873985.1 Saraca asoca
CAATGTGAGTATTCAGAATATAGGATTTGATTAAGATGTGATATTTTCTGTGTACATATCATATTTATGGATTTAATCAAATTCCAACATGCATATCACAAGGATTACAAGGAACAAGATCATTGTATTTGTTTAAGATTGCCGACTCTTCTCTTACTTACAAAACAAGACTCATGCTCCAAGTACTTACAAGGCCTCTTTTTTAGATGTAAACGCAATAACTGCACCGTATGCATGCCATTTCAAAGTCAATGACGTGATGTATTTTTTCTTTATTTTTACTTTAATCTTGCATAGCCTATCACGGGAAAACTGCAATTTTTGTGATAAGTATATTGTAGGAAGGCATTACAAAGAGTATCATTTATCTGTCAAAATTTAAATATGATATATTTTTTACTTTTAAAAATGTGTACAAAAATATTACACTTCTCATGAAGAGAAACATTAACTAGAGAGTCTTGTGAACGGAAACATAAGCTTTGGAAAGCAATGTTTTGCTGCCACAAGAGTGACAGTTAGGGTTGACCATCTTGATCTGTGTCTATTTAATCACTTATATCCATCTTTATTTCTATCTATCCATTGAAGCTTTTTCTATATAAATGGGTTAGGTTATTTATTGACAAGTAATGCTACTTATACTCTTCGTATTCACTTTCTTCATTCTTTTTCCACATCAACTCAATTCTTTCTTTTTTGCAAATAAAAAAAATATCTTCTTTTTTGATATAGAAAGAGCAGTGAGGAGGAAATAAATATAGAGGAGTGTAAGAAGTATTACTTTTTATTGACTCCACAGAACACAGGTTACATTTGGACAATTCATAAATATTTATTTATCAATTTATATAAAATTTTATTTAAAAAAAAATAAAAGATTTTTTTTTATGAAAAAATAAAGTCAATGTGAATCCGTAGACGATGATCTGAGTCTTGTCATCTCTATGGAGGTTTCTGTGGTGTTAAAGGGTAATTTTCAAACATCTGGTATTAAAAGTTCATTATTAAAATTATGAGATGTGTATAAATTTACTTTCTTTGACAAGTTATTTTATAATTTTAATTTAACCCACGAAAATTAGAAAATCTGAAACAAAATATTTAATTAACGGAAACTGCATCTTCATTTTCAATTGGAGGAAAAAAAAAAAAACTGTAACCACCTCCTTGTGCCACCATATGAATAACCACCCATCAAATTTTTAACTCCCACATTAAACTCAGCTGCAAGCCTCATGTAATTGTGGGTGGCTTTAACGACCCAAAACTTGATAAAATATTAAAGTTTTTTTTTTCAATTTTTTTTTTAATTTTTTCAAAAAAAAATATAGTCCCCAAAAATTGTAATGTTATAATAAAAATCCTTAACAACAATCATTTGCGATTAGTTTTGTCTCTGCTTGAATTGATCGTTTCCCCATGTTTTGACATATGCATCGCGGTTTCAAGCTTTCGTTTTTCAATGGTTAACTGGTTTCAAAGTATGTGCTTACTTAAAGAGCCCAAGCCATAATAATGGAGGAAAAGAAATTTTTTCTCTGAAACTGTTAAGCACAACGACATAGGAAGAATCATACCACTTTATAACTCTCTTCTTCAAATAAAATTTTAAATTACTTTTTCTTTGTCTGAGAATCACAAGAAAATGTAATCCACAGTGAAAGACATAACATATTTTAGGAAGTCTTTTGAAGCCTTTTCTATGATGACAGAAGCAAAGAGTGGAAAGAAAGAATTACATTAATGTTGCTGTTGCTTGAGACAGCCTAACAAAAATGAAACAAATTGATATGATTTTCTTAGATCAAGTTTACTTTTAGGGCAAGTCTACCACGTTCTAAAATTTCTTTTGGGATATAACTATTCTAATTGAGAGTTTTAAAACATTGTGTCACCTATAAAAAAATATTGATTCCACAATTTTTAATATTTATTTATTAATTTATAATGTCATCCAATATTAAAATTAATAATTTCAAAATTTTGTCACACTAACTATAATTTATTTAATTCATCTTAATTCTTTGACACAATCAAATCAATTATTATTTTAATTCTTCAATCTAATCAAATTAATTATTATTTTAATTCTCCACCCAATTAAGTGAGTAAATTAATGCCAATCATAACTTCTTCGTTCAATTGAATCAGTTAACTTGATAATTCTAAATTCAAAATAACATGAAAAATATCATTTTTATGTATGATTAAAATAAATATTAATATTTCATTATTATAGTAAAACAAATATAAATTTATTATAATCAAATGCAGTTAGTATTTTATTTACAAATGTGTTTAAATTATTCAACTACAAGATGATTAAAATAAAATAATTGCAACCAGTTTCCTCGGTTATATTATGAAAATATTTTTCTTTTCTATTTATAATTAATATAATATAAATATTTTATTATAATTTTAAAATAAGTAAAAGTTCATTTTCTATATAGGTATAATTTTAAATATCTGATGTCAAAATTGATGAAAAGCTACACGATATGATTTTGAATGGCTCATATCATTGGACATATAAAAGAAATTTTCTTTAAATTTTAATAAAATTTGTGATTAATTTAATATTGAATCTTTAAGAATTAAAAATCTGCATATTATATTATTAAGAATTTAAATTAAACTGTTAATTTAATAAATGATTTATCTAATAATTCTTTATCATTTAAATTTTCAAATCTATCCAAGACAATTAATAATATATTGAGAACTCAGCTTTTTTTTTTTTTTTTGCCCCTTGCAAACGATTTTGATTTTAAAAGTTTACTTATGTTCACTTGAGCCAGGAGAAAACGAGTTTGTCAGATTCAATCTCTTTGGGGGTTTGTTTTACAATATAAATAGGAGTAAAAGTATTCCCTTTCACATGTTTATTTGCTTTCTAAATTTATTTTTAATCATAATTAATTCTATATCACAGTTTCTAAAATCATGAGTAAGAGGAGATTTAAAACATCAATATTGATCGGAATAATTGAACATATCAACCATTAATGATTTGTTCAAAGTAATCGTTTACAATTTGTACAACGTTAAAATAAACATGTTTCTTCTTTGTCTTTCCTTAAGTCAATTTTAATTTGAGATAGTGTGACAAAATTTTGTTATTGATTGTAATTACAAACTTCATTGTATCAATAATTAATTTTTAATATATATTATTGTAATAAATATTTTTCCATGCAATGGACAAGTGTATCTAGTTTTTTAAAATTATGAGTCTCATATATATATTATAATTAGTAAATTTTATTTTTGTAAATTGTTATATAATTAGGTACAATTACAATTTTAATTCTTCTAATATATAAATTGATCGCATTTGATCACTTTTAAATAAAATATTCTATTTTGGTCATCTAAATATATAAATTAGATTAAAGTAGATCCAAATTGATAATTTTTATTAAATTTGTGAAATTAAATTTTTTATGTAAGAAAATATGTAAAAATCATATGACTTATTGAAGATGAAAAAACACCTTGATGGACCCATTAATATTACATGACTAATTAATTTCTTTCCCATTAATTATTAACATGAAATCTTGTTGAAATTTTACATGTCTATTGAAATTTTCAATCTTCAATTTGACTAAGGCATTTAGCAGATTATATTAGCGGTTAATTGATTTGACTAACTGATAGTATTAATTGTTTGTATAAAGAAGTTTGAAAAATTCAATTATTTATTATTAGTCATTTATATGTAAAATGATAAATAAGGATATGGATATATTTTATGATTTATTTGAATATTCTTATACTTTAATAATATTTTAAATTTTAATATATTATTTATTAGATTAATTTTTTTTCTAAAAAGTAGATCGTTATAATTAATTATTTATTATATTTTTCTTTTAAGATTTAAATAAATATAATTTATTATACTTATTACTTTTTTAAGAAAAAAGTTATATACTTTAAAAGTTGAGGTGTCAAAAATTGTATAATTTATGTGTAAGAGTGTCTTTTTTTGTTACATTAAATGCAAATTCGCTGCTTCAAAATGCTGGTTTCCTAGTTGTTATATACAAAAAAGGACCTCGAGAGCTCGTAGCCCCGAACACACCAAAGGCACTCAGCAAATTTTGTTTCGCCCACCAGAAAGTGGCATAGCGAAGTAGTCCCGGCATCCTTCCCGCGAAGCCGGCCTCACCTAGTCCATCACGAGTAGCGGTGCAGCAAGATCATCCAAACACACCTCTCGGAGCTACCCTCACCTCGCGAGGTAGCGACCCAGCGATCCAGCGAAAAGGTCACAAGACTTGCTCACTAAGCAGTTGATTGACCTGCTCGAACCCTCCATCTCACTACAGCGGCACCAGGCTTGCCACAGCAGTCTCCACGACACCCCCTCCGAGCCAAGAGTTCCCGTTGGGGACGTTCAACCCCTCGCTCGGTCCAACAGTGACACAGCAACAAATATCGACAAGCTCAGGTCTATAGCCGACCTAGAGGGCCTACCCTACAGCCTTCATTCAACAACGGCTAGTTTGTAGTCGTTTGCTGTCTTTTCTCATTTATATCTTGATGTAACACAATTGTAGCTTATAATTAATGCATGTAACTCCTCCTTCCTCTATAAATAGGATTTCCTTGTTAGAAGAGGAGAGGAAAGAGGCCAGAAACTCTGTAAGCAGAAACTCTGCTAAAATCATTTTCTAGTATATTAATGAAAATTCTACCGTGGACGTAGGGTTTGGTACTACCCAGATTTAGCCAAACTACGTTAAACTCGCCGTCTCCTCATCCCTTCTTCCTCTCGGTCCATCTTCTTCTGCACTTCGGAAGCAGTATCGGTTCCCTGAACTCATTCCCGTTGGCTGATGATTGGATCTTCCGTATGAACCAAATGTCACTGTCAACATTTTTGGCTCCATCTGTGGGGACCAACTGCTCCCTGAAATCTCCGTTGTAGCCTAACAATGGCCAGGGGAAGAATGACTCGGAGTTCTACTGTTCCAATTCCTCAGCAACACGCCGTTGCACCCGAAACTCAAGAGGTACGACTCACGATCAGTCCCGATCGACACTCCAAAACACAGTCAAATAGTTGGTTGAAACTGCCAAGGTGCTTACTCGGGCACAAGTACAGAATTCATAAAGACAAGAAGAAGTCATGACATAACTCCAATAGCTTTGTGAGGAAGCTCAGAGAGAAGTTCGTGACAGCCAGTGACTGGGGGGCTCGCAGTGAGCAGAAAGCTCTGCCCCTCAACACGAAGGACAACGTCCAACTATGGAACAGGTCCTCCGTAGGCTCAAATAGTTAGAAGAACATCCGCAGCCTCAGAGCCATTAGCCTTGCAATGAGGAAACCTCACTATTTTCTATGGAGATCGAGACGCAACCTCTCCCATAGAAACTCGAAGTGCCCACTATCCCACTGTATGACGGGAACAACGACCCAAGCGATCACCTAGATGCATTCAATACTCAAATGGACCTCCAAACAATCGACCCCCTGGTGAAATGCCACATTTTTTCCATCACATTAGGGGCAACAACTTGGGCATGGTTTAGGCACCTCTTGGCTCGCAGTATCGGTAGCTGGGAAGAATGCCTAAGGAAATTTGTTGACCAATACCAAGATCTGAAGAAGCAACTTACGCCTCCTTGCCACCTCGTGATGATTTTCTAGTGCAAGGATGAGTTGCTCAAAGACTACATGGCCCGATTTAGGCATGAGGCTAACTCTGTGGAAAACCCCTCGAAGGAAAGCATTTTAAAGGCTATCTCAGTGGGACTTCGCAAAGACGGCCAATTATACATGTGCCTCTACAAGACCCCCGCTCGAGACCTCATCGAATTCTATGACTTGCCTACCAAATAAATAAGATGGGAAGAAACCTTCGGAACAGAGGAACCCAAGGATAAAGCATGCCATAGTGGTCCCACCGCAAGCCAAAAGAGAAGTAACGAGAGTCACGACAACCCCATTCCTCATCTTGCAAAGAAGGCAAAATCTCAGTAACCTGAAAGCCACTTTGAGAGCTACAGCATCCTGTCAAACACACAGGACTGAATCCTTACCATAAAAAAGCATAATGAGGACTTCGAAAAGCCCAGACCAATAAGGGGACCCGTCAAGTCCAGAGACCAAAACAGATTTTATGCCTATCACAATGAGGCTGGGCACACCACCTCAGATTGCCAGGCGCTAAAGGATGCTATAGAAAACCTCATTGGAAGAGGCATACTACAAGATTATGTGATAGGACCAATAGGGCAGCGCACTCAGCAGGCCTAGTGAGTTACCGCCCAAGAGCCTGAGCCCTCCATCAGAACCATATTTTAACCCTGTAGCCTTCACTTGTCATCAATGGTGACTAATTGTATCAATTGTCATATGCTGCATTAATGTAAATTGTCGATTGGCTAAGCATTTCCTAGACAAAGGAGTACTCATTCCATCTTTCCAGATTGGCTATAGCGAACGATTTTCACCTCGCTACAGCACTACTTCGCAATCTTATTTCAGCAAACAATTTTCACCTTGCTACAACAAAATGGAGGGTGTGATCACCTTGTGCCTACTTTGCAACACCCGAGGGTGTGATGGCCTTGAGCCTACCTCGCAGCTTCAAAAACAAAATCGAGGGTGTGACGACCTTGTGCCTACCTCACAACACCTGAGGATGTGACGGCCTTGAGCCTACCTCGTGGCTTCAAAAATGAAATCGAGGGTGTGACGGCCTTGTGCCTACCTAGCAATGCCCAAAGGTGCGATGGCCTTGAGCCTACCTTGTGGCTTTGAAAACAAAACTGAGGGTGTGACGACCTTGTGCCTACCTCGCAATGCCCGAGGGTGTGACGGCCTTGAGCCTACCTCGTCACTTCGAAAATAAAATCGAGGGTGTGACGACCTTGTGCCTACCTCACAACGCTTGAGGGTACGACGGCCTTGAGCCTACCTCGCTGCTTCGAAAACTTAAACAAAACAAAATCATCGTAACTTTCACACCTTTTTCCCGTAGCTCTCATGCAGATGAATTCTCCGCAGCTCTCATGCGAATTAATTTTCCACAGCTCTTATGTGGGCGTATCTCCCATATCTCAAACGAGATCTCTCAGGCGTAGCTTACATGCGACCCCTCTCTCACTCACAACTAGTTGAGTAATCAGAAATACAAAGCACAACCGATTGGCAAAAAGAGAAATTTCATTGATCATCAGAAGTTTACATGTAGCGATACGCGAAGCATCCATTATAGCATTTGAACGGAAAGAAGAAGAGCTCATACAACAAAAAGACCTTGGCCAGTGAGGCAAAATTACATCAAAAGAAGAAGCTTGATGACCAGGCACAACCATTCCTGCAAGAAGAGCAGAAGGCTGGTCACCGAGCTCACACTTGCAGGAAGGATATCAAATCCCAGTTCCTCCTGCTTATTCCTTTCGACGAGTCCCCTTGAGCCAGGCCAAGAGCAAATCAAAATATCGTAGCTGGCTGGCCAATGTGCTGCACCACAAGTGACGACCGGAAGAGGTGGCCCAAAGTCAGTACAAGATCCTCCAGAAGCCTACCTGACTGATCCTGTGATGAAGCCATGTGCAACGTGCTATCCATGTCTCTTGGCACTCTGTAACAGGCCATCCATGTCTTAGCAAGCTTCATCGGAAGCCAAGACACCAAAACGCAGGGGACTCTTCAGTCTCCTTCATTGTGTTTCACTGGGACGAAAGAGAGAATGCCCCAGGCTATAAAAAGACCTACTCGGCCCTTCAAAGAATCCAAAAGGTATCTAACCTTATCTTCATCCAACGCCCCGAAACGAGCGATAATGCCATGCCAACAGGCCAAAAATGGCAAACAAAACAAAGCATGGCCTAAAGCAGAATGAAAAGACATTTGATGTGATATCTTGATCAAGGAAGGACACTGACTGAAGATACGAATCCAGCCTCGAAAACTTGTAACTCCTAATCTATAAAGCAAACTAAAAGGTGGGGGGGCTTATGTTATATACAAAAAAGGGCCTTGAGAGCTCATAGCCCCGAACACACCAAAGGCACTCAGTAAACTTCGTTTCACCCACTAGAAAGCGGCACAATGAAGTAGTCCTGGCATCCTTCCTGTGAAGCCGGCCTTGCCTAGTCCATCACAAAGTAGCGGTGCAACAAGATCATCCAGATGCACCTCTTAGAGCTACCCTCGCCTCACGAGGTAGCGACCTAGCGATCTAGCGAAAAGGTCACAAGACTTGCTCGCCAAGCAGCTGATTGACCTACTTGAACCCGCTATCTCGCTACAGTGGCACCAGGCTCGCCATAACAGTCTCCACGACACCCCTTGAGCTAAGAGTTCTTGCTCGGGACATTCAACCCCTCGCTCGATCTAGTAGCGACGCAGCAATAGAAGTCGACAAGCTCAGGTCTACAGATAACCTAGAGGGCCTACCCTGCAACCTTCATTCAGCAACGACTAGTTTGTTGTCTTTTGCTATCTTTTCTCATTTATATCTTGATGTAACATAACTGTAGCTTGTAATTAAAGCATGTAACTCCTCCTTACTCTATAAATAGGATTACTTTGTTAGAAGAGGAAAGGAGAGAGGCTGAAAACTCTGTAAGCAGAAACTCTGCTCAAACCATTTCCCAACATATTAATGAAAATTCCATCATGGATGTAGGGTCCGGTGCCACCCGAATTTAGCCGAATCATGTTAAACTTGTCGTCTCCTCATCCCTTCTTCCTCTCGGTTCATCTTCTTCTGCACTTTGGAAGCAGTATTGATTCCTTGAACTCATTCCCGTTGGATGAAGTTTGGATCCTCCGTACAAACTAAATTTCACCGTCAACACTAATTTTTCCAAATTAGTAGATTAAGGTTCAATCTTTTAACTAAAAAAGTTATTAACCATACATCCAAATAGGCCAATCTATTAAAACTACTTAAATAAGCTAAATGCTGATCACAAAACTATTTGTCAAATATCCTCTAAAATTACTAATGTCAATCAAATATAATCTAATTTATATATGAAAGGAACTAAAATAAAATATCATTGTTAAAGAGCTAAATCTGATAATTTGTATATTAGAAAAATTAAAATAATTATTGTCGACGCCCTTGATAGTGCAATCAGACTTAATGTTGTCTTGGATTTTTTCTCTTACAAATGTCTTGAGTTCAAATTTAGGATGTTATGTGTGTGTTAAGTGGCTTATTACTTTTATTGCTAAGGAAAAAGTTATATAGTAATTTATTGATAGTAAAATTTGGTTTTGAGGATCCAAATCTTAGTCAATAGAGAAGGTTTTTAAAACCCTAAATTGCAAGCTATGCAAGTTTGAATAAGGAAAATGAGAGTAAAGAGGAGGAAGGACAGTAGACACTGGGTTTTTATCATGATTCAGATAAAGCCTGTTTAGGCCCCTACGTCCATGGTGATTTATATTTTCTGTTGAACAATGGTTATTCTGTATGGTTTGACAGGGATACAATGATAACACACTTTCACTTTACAAGAGCTCTCTCTCTATTCCGACAGAGTATCTATATGTCACCTCTTGCTTGCCCATTATAATAGTCTCCCCCTCCTATTTATAGAAGCAGGGAGGGATATAAATATAATTTGATAGATAGAAAAATGATTATTTTCGTCATTTTAGTCATTAAATGCTTGGTGTCAGGTAATAAATACCAAGCAAATCATTATTGAATTGTCAGAGGGTTGATGTGTTAGTTTTGGAGGTTGACCTATCGGTTGGGAATATGTATCTTCAGTTGTTAACTGGATTCTTGTACATATTCTTGGCTCACTGTCTTAGAAACCTGAAGCTGTGTTAGTAAGCCTTGCTAAGTTCGTCTAGTGGGTCTCCTGGAGGATGACTGGAATGACGTGTTTCTATTAGCAAGCTGGAGTCCTCCTTAACGAGTGAAGTCCTCGCTCGACCCCTATCCTATGTCCTGCATTCATGGCTAGCGAGCTAGGACTCCCCACTAAGCGACCTCGATCGTTGGGTAATCTAGGCCTTCCCTGGTTAGGCTTTGCTTCTTATCGGGCTTTTGGTGAGTCCATTTGGCATTATCTTGAAAATACCCATAACATTAGCCCCCTAACTCTCAATTCACTTCGTAGACTAGGAGTTGGATTTTACTAGTAAAGTCCTTGTTCGTAGTTTGTAGCATGGTCAAGTTTTTCACCTATAGTCTGTTTTACAACAAAAGTTTATACTTATAGTCTTAGACCTCGATCTTTCATTTCATCTGCACTAGGCCATACTTCCTACTATGCATTTATTTTGTAGCGGTTGGCTCGGTAGTCCTACTTAATTATGGTCTGTTCAATCTGGAGCATTCGGATAACCTTTGGGTTCTTCGATGAGGCCAATGAGTTTATATAAGATGTGTGGAGTCTTCCTTATTTGCTCCTCAGAATGCCCGGATGGATACATCGACTGAGCCCCCCTTATTTTTGAAGTTATGGCTTTTGACTGGACACTTTGAGGCCTATATGGTTTGCTGCATGTGGTTCCTATGGGGTATTCCTCTCTAAGGACTTTGGCAACTCGTTTGTAACATCCTCTTAGTACTAACAAGTTTAGCTCTCCCTTTTTTGATATTTTTTTGGCAAGCTACTTGCTTGATTTTCAATCGCAGTCAAGAGTGGCGAGGCCGAGGGAGGAGCTTCTAGCTTTGGAGGAGGCTTGGATAGAGAAGCTAGAACTGTCCAATTTTCTTGCTAGCTTTGTGACTTGTTGCAGCTCAGTCCTTTCAACTGGGTTCTCTTGTCTTATTATTTGATGGTGCCAGGTGTTTCTAGGTCTCCAAGCAGCTTGATGAAGTTGAAGGGTGCTTTCCTTGCACAAGAAGGCTAGTGAAAACTTGTGTAGCCTTTCTGCTTGCCTTCAGTGTTGTTTCTCATATTTCAAGCGTCTCAGGGAATGCTTGATTTGGATATACTATCATCTTGGTCGAGGGAGGTGTTGGAGCAATTCCTCTTGTGTATTATGGCTACAAGCTTGCTGTCATTCAGCTCTTTTGTAGTCAACTGTAGGCATGCTTCATTTTGTATTCTTGATCTTTTATGTATTTTTGTCTCATTGAAAGAGGTTTTGTAATGAAACTTTACGTTTTATTGTTCTTCCTGAGTACGCTACAACAGCGATCTAGCAGGTCACAGCTGGCAATATTAGTCCCTGTAAACCATAACTCGGTAACTATTAAATAAAACAAGTGTTCATTAAGCCAATCGACTTCAATCAGCATTATTTGAACTAATACGAAGGGACTCTAGTCAATAAATTATGGATTAAAAGGATATGTGCCATATTGAATGACTAATCGGTCATATTAGCTTATTCCAGCTGATAATCAAAGTTGAGTATCAGAGTGCCTTTGTTAACCATAAGTCTAAGTACTGAAGTGCTTGAGCGCTTTCGCTGGCGTGAGATGAGGTGTCCACATAGGTTGCATAGATGCATCTTAGCTCGCGCAAGAGTTTGGTACTTAAGCACTTCTTGGATCCGAGGCCTTGATAGGTTGCACGAAAGTGTCTTAATCCATATAAGAGATTGGTGCCAATAGCACTTCTTGGACGTGGTTTTAGTATTACCTGCATAAGAGTTTGGTGCTTTAAGACACTTCTTAGATGCGGCTCATGCAAGAATTTGGTGCAGAGCTAGCACTTCTTGGACACGAGATTTTTTGATATTGTCCACACAAGAGTTTGATGCTTGAGGCATTTCTTGAACTTGGCCTATGCAAGAGTTTGGTGCGTAGCTAGCACTTCTTAGACATGGGATTTTTTGATATTGTCCACACAAGAGTTTGGTGCTTGAGGCACTTCTTGGATGTGGCATGCAAGAGTTTAGTGCATGGCTAGCTCTTCTTAGATTTGGGATTTTTTGATATTGTCTATGCAAGAATTTGGTGCTTAAGGCACTTCTTGGACATGACCCACACAAGAGTTTGGTGCATGGCTAGCACTTCCTGGATGTGGGATTTTTGTTTATATTGTCCATACAACTGTTTGGTGCTTCAGACACTTCTTGGACATATTTCGCGCAAGAGTTTGGTGCTCAAAACACTTCTTATGCACAATCTACATAAGAGTTTGGTGCCTAGAGAACTTCTTGGATGTGGTGCAAGCTAGGAGTTCCAGTCTGTCACTTGCTATTTACAATCCTTTGAGCCATTCAACATGCTTTTGCAAGGTTCACCTGTGACTCTCAAGTTTTTGCTACTAGCCTATCATAATTGCTCCTACCTTAGGTAGGCATGTGCGGAGTGCTATTATTAGTTCGTTGCTGGCATGCGCTGAGTTGTTAGATCACGAGTAGCTGATGGGTTTTCAGATCTAATGATACTGTTGCACATGGTTTAAATTAAAAGGACTCTCTCTTCCCTCTCACTTTGTCATTTGAAACTAAAATTCCCAGGTTCTACTTGCTTATCCTCTGCTAATTCCTACAACTACTCTTTCATTGCTGGTCACCATTAGTGTCGCTCCAACTCCCCAGTTGCTATTCGGGTCTTGCTCTTCCAAGGGTATCTTTCGCACACACTTTTGGACTTTCCACCTTGGTCAATTACAATGAATCTCTTGTTATCTAGTGATTCTTGGATTTCCCTATTTCAGAGCTTGTGTGAAACTTGTTTGCTATTAGTTGAAAAATCTGAGTGCTAGTTAGGATTGTTTGCCCATATTCTTTTCTTGCCTAGTCTGGTTCATATTGGTTGGTTCATTAGCGGTCTTTAGAGTTTCTAATTGCCACTCCAGACCTTGTGTTTGTTTTCTAGATTTTGTGGTTCAATTGTTTTGTCCCTTTTTTCTTGTTGAAGTCCAAGTCCTGAGATGTGGTGACTCAAGGTACCCATAGCTTGGCATATAGAAAGTTATTAGCCTTAGCTTTTAGGTAGAGTTCACTTTTTACGGCCAGACTAGTCTCTCTTCTTTCTTGTTTTTTATGTAAAAGGCCATAAGTCATGGACACTATTGTCACCAAATTAGGAGCAAGGACATCAAACCCAGCTCCTCATCTCAGAACGTAGAATGAGTGCATCACCTTGATGGGGAAACCTTGGGGAGCAATGAGGTCACTAGAGATTTTACTACATGTCCCAACCCTAATGAAGACCATGGGGCTACTGTAAGCGAGCAACTTTCTAATCATCAAGTGTTTAGCTTGCACGTTTCATCTATCCGCTACTGTGAGCTTCAGTTTGCAGTCCAATCATATTGGTTCCACAAGGGGTGTTGGGTCATGGTGCCTTACTTGGATAATTATGCTCCTTATCCACCTTGAGGGTTCATCACCATTAGCTTCTTGCACTTTGTCATGGGACCTAGGTTCTTGATGCACCCATTTGTCATCAGCTTTCTGAATAAGGTGAAGCTTAGTCTGTCCTAGCTCACCCAAAACTCTTATACCTAGCTTATCTCCCTGGCACTGATGTATTTGAGGAATGGTCTCCCACCTCCATCGGCTGAGGTCCTATGCTATCTGTATAGTATTAGGTGTGCGAGCTCATCGGATGGGCTATATTACCTTTCGACTCGGCTGACAAAGCATAAGGGAGTTCTTTCGCAAGGGGATGCTAAAGGGGATCCAATGTGAGACATTATAAGACCTATTGGTTTTATATCTCGTGCCCATCCTTGCATGACCTCAAAAACTTTGATTTTGTTCTTGTTCTTGGTGAGTGAGTTGAGGATGTGTGTGAGTTTAATGATTCATTCGTATTTGCTTATTTGACTTTGAATTTTATTTCATCTTGCAGAGGGGACTGACAAGAACCTAACTCTTGAAGCTGAGGAGCTCGAGGTATTGGATAAATTCATTGCCTCAGACGATCTCCAAAATGATTTTCACTTTGACAAGGGCCTTCTCTACGCCCATAGACTCACTCCAACTTTAGATTCCAAGTTCACAAGGAGATAGGGATTCATCGGATGAAAAAGGTCAGCCCAGCCAACTTCGATGATTACAAGGAGATAACGAAGTTTATTTTCTTGTTGCCATCAACTCACGAGGAAGAGACCCCATTGGCTCCTGATGTTCATATAGCTCTTGCTGCTGAGAGCCGTCCTTCAGCTTCAGCAATGGCATGCTCAAAAGGGCTAGTTCCTACCTCCCAGCCTGAGGTGGTAGTTATAGTTGAGGTCTCTAGCTTCTTTAAGCCCTCTGCCAAAAAATGAAAAGCAGACAAGGGGAAGGAGATTGCTGCTTGTAAATAAGTTGAGCTAGAGATTGAGGTCATGAAGCGATCCATCGAGCCTAACTCCAAAATGAAGGATTATACTGACATCTTTGTGCATAATATCAACACAATCCTGGGACCTCGCAAAAGGATCGAAGTGTTGGAGTCTGAGGACTTCTCCATTAGAAGATTAGTGGGCTATGGAGTTCACCACGATTTAGTGGTAAGTAATATCTTTTCTTTCTTGCTTCCTTCATAATCTAACTTGACTATCTGGCTTTTTAGAATTTATTAATGATGATGAAGGTGGACAAGGAACTCCAAGCTGAGGGTAAGAAGAACGTGAAACTCGTGAAAGATCTGACTGTCGCTACTGCTGAAGTGCTAGAGTTGAGAGGGAAGGTTAGGGATGCTGAGGCCACCTTATGTTGCAAAGTCATGAATCGCAAAGCCATTGTAGTAAATCTCAGCCTTGTGACTAATGATTTGGCCAAAGTGAGGACTGATTTGGACGAAGCTCTCCAACATGCTAATTGGGTGGTACAATGGGCCGAAATCTTGGAACAACGTGCTAGTTCAATAGAGCAGTGAAGTAGGGAAGCTAAACAGTGAACTGAAGTCACTATGAAAGAGTTAGAAGTGGCGAAGAAGGAAGTTACTTTCAGGAAGGGGGAGATTGCCAAGATCAGGGCAGAGACTACCTCTTTGGTCGCGGAAGTGACAAAAAAAGTAGAGTCCAAGACTAACACTGCCTTCCTATACACTCTATGGAGGCATCATCTTGAATTGGACTTCTTTTTCTTTAGTGAGGAGGCTCTTATGACTATAGATCATTTCAAGAAAAGAGCAGCCAAAACTAATTCCTCCAAAAAGGGTATAGAGTCTGCAGCTGAAGATCCTCCTACTAGGGGTTCGTCCTGAATGGAGAGTGATTAACAGCCTGTGGTAGCTAGTAGAGGTCCAATGACAGGTGACCCTACTGCCGCTCTGGTCAACTCTTCACTCTACAAAGGCTCTGCTCTTGAGGGTCCAACTCTTGAAGATCCTGCTTCTTAGACCCTGACCTTTGTAATTGAAAATTTTGATTTTTGACTTTTGGATGTATTTTGTAATATTGCACGGACTCTGCTTCATTGGATGACTTATCGAATGAATTTCCCATAATACTTGCATATCTTTTCCTAATTCCATAATTGGCTGCTTCATAAGTGTGATTCGGTAAAAAATTTTACACAAGTGAAGACTTTAATGGATCATGATTCTGGTTCGTATTCTGCCTAATGCATTGCTTGCTCCTTGTGCAAGACTTTATTAGAACTTTATTCATAAATAATCAAATATGTACATAAAAGATTTTATAGGAACACTTACGTGTCTTTGCATATATTTGAGTAATTTACAAAATTTAGGCCTCTATTAATAATAGGGGTGAAGGTGCTTGGCATTCCAAGCTCGAGGAAATTCTACTTTGCTCAAGTCAGCCAGATGATAAGCTCAATGACCAACAACTCTCTCGACGAGATATAGGCTTTCCCAATTTGGCCCCAAGGGTCCGTCATCAGCCTTACGTGCACTAGGAAGTACTAGGCATAAAACGAGATCACTGGGTTTGTAATTCTGAGCTCAAACCCTTCTATTGTAAATCTCACGACCCGTTACTGGTAGGTCATAACCCTAAGGTGATCTCTCTCTCTTGTCTCTTCTACGAGGTCTAGATTCGTGGCGAGTAGCTGATTGTTGTCTTTTGGATTGAACACGATCATTTGTTTGGCTGCCACCTTAAGTTTTGCTGGGATCATCGCTTTAGACCCATATACCATCACAAAGGGAGTTTCTCTAGTGGCGCTACAGGCTATAGTTCTGTAAGCCCAAAGCATCTTTGGTAATTTATCTACCCATACTCCCTTTTTGGCCTCTAACTTCATCTTCACGATGTGCTTGATTATCTTATTGATGGTCTCAACTTGTCTGTTGGCTTGTGGATGGTCTACGATCAAAAAACTTTTCATAATCCTAAGATCATCACAGAATTCAAGGAACTACTTGCTGGTGAATTGAGTCTCATTGTCAATTAGATCTGTTGGGGGACTCCAAATCTGCAGATGATATTACTCCATACAAATTTGATGATCTTTGCAGATGAAATCTCTATGAACTTTTTTGCTTTTGCCCACTTAGTGAAGTAATCCACAGCTACTATTACATGTTTGCAATTTTTGAGAGCTATAGGTAGTGGTTCTATAAGGTCCCTCCCCCAGATCACAAAAGGCCACAGACTGACCATTTGCCATAGGTAGGCTGGCGGGGCTTGTAGGATTGTCATAAATCTTTGGCATTTATCACACCTCTTGATGAGTTCAATGACATCCTATTTCATCGTAGGCTAATAGAATTCTTACCGAATAGCCTTTTGAGCTAAAGACATCCTTTCAGCATGATTTCCATAATGGTTGACATGAATTTCTTCTAGGACAGTATCACAATCTAGGAGGTCAATACAGCTTAAAAGTGAGGTTGAAAACCCTTTCTTGTATATCACATTATCATAGATGCAATATTTAGCCACCTGAACTCACAACCTTCGAGCCTTAAGCTTATTTTTTGGTAACTTCCCTTCTTGCAAATAGTCTAGGATTAGATTCATCTAGGAGCTCGGTGTCTTGGTGATCGTCATGATAACATCCTCCTAGTTTATGCTCGGGGATGAAAAGAACTCTACTAGGATCGCCCATAGAAAGTCAGCATCCTTGGTCGTGGCAAAACGAGCCAAAGCATCAGCATGTGCATTCTAGGCTCATGGTATTTGGTTGACCTCGTAAAGCTGAAATGATCTTAACAACTTCTGTACTTTTTGTAAGTAGGCAACCATCTTTGAACCTTAAGTTTGGTACTCTCCTCCGACATGGCAGACCATGAGTTGTGATTCTTTCAACTCATACCTCTTTGGCTAGTCGCAGTCTGGCTAGCAAAGCCTCATACTTGTCTTTATTATTCATGGCTTGAAAATTAAACCTTAGCACGCAGAGGATTTTGTGCCCTTCTGGACTGATTAGGAGCACCCCTACCTCGACTTTTTATTTGCTGGATGAACTATCGACGTATAGTTCCTAGCTTGAAACTTCAGGTGTCTTTACTTTCTCTTGCATGGGGCCAGTGAATTTTGCTATAAAGTCTGCTAGAGCTTGCCCTTTTACCATTAGTCTAGGCTTGAATTTAATTTTAAACTAAGCTAGCTCAATCGCCCATTTGAGGAGGCATCCTAAGACATCCGTCTTTTGTAAGACTTGCCTAAGTGGGAATTGTGTCAGCACTTCTATACTATGTGCTTCGAAATAAAGTCATAGCTTTCTCGAGGAAACCACTAGGCAATAAGCAAGTTTCTCCATCGATGAATACCTTGTCTTCATGTCCAGTAATCTCTTGCTCACATAATAAATGGGAAGCTGAGCCCTACCTTCTTCTTGCATTAGTGCCATGCTAAGGGCATACTGGGATACTCCTAGATAAACGATGAACTTCTCACCCTCTTTCGACTTTGACAAAAGAGGAGCTTGCTTGAGATACTATTTAAGTTACTGGAAGGCAATTTCATATTGCTCTGTCCATTCAAACTTTTTTGCCTTCTTCAAGACATTGAAGAAAGAGACGTATTTATTAGTTACTTTGGAGATAAATTTGCTTAGTGCCACGACTTGTCCATTCAAGCTCTATACATCTTTGGGCCCTGTAGGGGATCTCATGTTGAGAAGAGCTGTGATATTTTTGAGATTAGCCTTGATCCCTCTGCTATTTACCATGAAGTTGAGAAACTTTCCAGAAGTGACCCCGAACACAAATTTGTGTGGGTTTAGCTTCATTTGATATTTCCTTAGGATTTGAAACATCTCCCCTAAGTCATGGATGTGATTGACAACTTGTTCAGATTTTACCAACATATCATCCACGTACACTTCCATCGTCTTACCGATTTAGTCTTTGAACATCATGTTTACCAACAACTGGTAAGTTGCTCCCAAATTTTTAGCCCAAAGGGCATCACTTTATAATAGTGTAACCCATGGTCAATGATGAATGAGGTGTGTTCTTCGTCTTGAGGGGCCATAGGAATTTGGTTATATACTGAGTAACCATCCATGAAGCTAAGGAGTTTGTGTCCCACTATCACGTCCACTAGGTAGTTGATCCTTGGCAAGGGGAAGCTATCCTTGGGGCATGCCTTATTAAGGTCAGTGAAGTCAATGCATGTTCTCCACTTCCCATTTTTCTTCTTCACAAGAACGGGATTGGCTACCCAGGTGGGATAGCGAGCTTCCTAGATGAACTTATTTCCTAACAGCTTGTCCACTTCCTCCTTTAATGCCTCATACCATTCAGAGGTCATTGGCCTTCGCTTCTGGTGTACCAGCTTATGGATAGGGTCAATATTTAACCTATGTGACATGACCTTTGGGTCAATCTCTACCATGTCTTCGTGATTCCAGGCGAAGACATTAAGATTTGCTTTGAGGAACTTTGTGAGTTCTATCTTCACACTTGGAGATAAATTCTTGCCCAGTTTGAGGCATCTTCTAGTGTCTACCTTACTTACTCAAATATCTTCAAGCTCTTCTGTTGAACCCATTGTCCTTTCAACATCAACCTTGCAGGGGTCCAAGTCAAAACTTATGCCAGACAAGCTTACGGGTCATGGCTCTCCTCCAGAGACCACATCAACTTTCCCTCTCCTTTCTCCCATTTTAACTGCATGCTTATAGCATCATCAGGCCACTTCTTACTCTCCTCACACACATCCAACTCCATTTGGGGTTGGAACTTGATAGTAAGCATCTTGGGCAATATGACCATATTCAGGTCATTCATTATTGGTCGCTTCATTGTATGCTGATGGAGAATCTATAATTAAAAAGTCAGCCAAAGTAGTGGCTTGGCAGCCTGAATCTCCAAGGGTTATGGGGAGTCTTATTTGTCTCATTGGGATTATTGCATCTCCTATAAAGCCAAAGAGGGGTTTTGGAGAAGGCTTAAGCTGATTGGGGCTTATGCCTATCTGGTCGAAGCATTATTGGTATATCACGTTAATTGAGGTGCCTGTATCAATCATGATTCTCTACACTTCAGCATTGTCGATTTTGGCTCGTATAACCACAATGTCATTATGTGGAGAATGCATTCCTCGAGCATCTTCGCTAGTAAAAGTGATACAGTCAGTGCTCATCCTGGCCTGTTTTGCTGGTCCTCCAGCTTCTTCGGGCCTTGCAAGTAGGACATGCCTTGCCTTTCGCATGTACCGATCGTGGGACCTCTTTGAAGCTCCTGTGATATGCGATCCACCATGAATGGTGAATATTGTCCTCACTAAGGGCATCGCTTCATTTTCAGGAGTTTGCTGGCACTGATGCTGAGTTAGCTGCTGAAACCATAGGGGTCACTGTCTTAAGGGTTAGACCACATAGTCCCTTAGGCAACCTCTTCTAATAAGGTTTTCAATGGTGTCTTTAAGCACCCAACAATTTGAAGTATTGTGCCTGATCTCATTATGATAGGCACAAAACTTGTTCTTGTCTCTTCGATGGAGAGGAGCTTTTATGGGCCTAAGTCTTTTGAAATCCTTGTTATCCCTCTCTGTTGCAAAGATTCTATTTGAGGTGTCTAAAAGGATACTGTAGTTGTCAAAGCGACTTTGGTGCTGAGGTCACTCACCCCTAGCTTTCTTTGTGACCTGACTATCTGATCCATTTTTCCAGTCTCCCCCATTATTCCCGCTATTTGCCCTCTTTTTGCTTCGGTCTGAGCCATTTAATTCCTCTTTCTACTTGGGTTTCTTTGACCTGAAAGTCTCTTTCCACCTAAATTCTTTTGCCACTCGCTGATAAAACTCTCCCAGGTCTCTCACCGGGGACTTATATATACTTTCATAAAGTTTACCATCCTTACGGAGTCCAGCTGAAATAGTTATGAGAATGCTTTCATTTGTGAGGTTTTCAACGTTGCTAACCTTACATCTAAACTGGGTAATATAATCTTTGAGTGACTCATCCTTTCATTGGAAGACCATTGCTAGGTGACAGGACAGTGCAAGTTGCCTCTTTAATCCCTTGTACTAGCTAAGGAATTTCACTTGGTATTCTTCCTAGCTATGAATGCTTCGAGTGGGGAGGCTCCTAAGCCAAGTATGGGGTATCTCCCCAAGGATAGTGGGGAAGACACTATATTTTGCTAACGAATTGGTGGTCTAGAGGTCTATTTGGACATTAAACGTATCCAAATGGTTGTACGGGTTGCTATCCCAGTTATATAGCGAGATGTTTAGGATTTTAAATCATTGAGGGAGAGGTTTGGTCTTGATTTCCTGGGAGAAAGGTGACCTCTCCTCGTAATAATCTTGGCTGTTCTAAGCCCCAGGTCACTTTTCGAGTTACCAGACCCTCTTCAGCAACTCTTCAATCTTTGAGTCTGGAGTCTCAGATCATTGATTAGTGTTTGGATGACTGCTATTTCCCCCTTGACCACAAGAGTGGTGATCATAACTTTTACACCTCTTACTATCTTCACATCTCGGAGAGCATCGTTTTGACCTATGCTCATGGTCGGTCCCACTCGAGCTTCTTTCTTGGCATGAGCTATGGCGTCATTAGTCATCCTCTCGTTTGTCCTTATGGGTTAGATGAACTTCTGACCTTAGTTATGAGTTAGATGAATGGACAGAGCCAGCTTGCAGGTGCTCTTCTCTCATAACTTTCTCTTGTTGGGCTCTAGGTTGCTAGAGCCCTCCTCTAGGCACAACAACTTCTGCTTGCCCTTGCATGCCTTGAACTTGTGCTTGAGCCAATGTCCTCACTGCATCAGCCAATTCTCTCACGGTATTTCAAGTGTTTCTTGACTCTAGAACCATGTTCGAACTCCGTTCACATCAAAGACAACAAGTTGATGAGAAGTGAAGGGTGTCATGCCTACAGTAGCATCTATCATTAGGGTGGTAGGGGTTCTTACCATAGGGAAGGCAAAGCCTCTAGTTGGTAACATTTCTCCTTGTTGCTGTATGTGATTGTCTACTTGGCCAATGACTGCGCCAGAGCTTCTGGTGGTCTTTCCTCTCGCCATTTGTGGTTAGATAGTGAATAAAAAAAAAGAATGCAATTAGGGCCCTGGGTGGGTGCCAAAATGTTAACAGCAAAATTTAGTTTCCAGGATCCAAATCTTAGTTAATAGAGAAAGTTCTTGAAACCCCAAACTGCAAGCTAAAAATGTAAGTTTAAATTAGGAAAATGAGAATGGAGAGGAGGAAGGATGGTAGACACTGGGTTTTTATTGTGGTTTAGCTAAAGCCCCGTTCAGGCCCTTACATCTACGGTGATTTATATTTTTCATTGAACAATGGTTATTCTGTATGGTTTGACAGGGATACAATGATAACACATTCTCACTTTACAAGAGCTCTCTCTATTCCAGTAGAGTATCTGCATGTCACCTCTTGCTTGCTCTTTACAATAGTCTGCCCCTCCTATTTATAGAAGCAAGGAGGGATATAAGTGTAATTTTACAGATAGCAAAATGATTATTTTCACCGCTTCGAGCATTAAATGCTTGGCACCAGGTAATAAATGTTGAGCAAATCATTATCAGACTACCAGAGGGTTGATGTGCTAGTTTTGGTATCTTCAGTTGCTGACTGGATTCTTGTACATATTCTTGGCTTGCTGTCTTAGCGACCTAAAGCTATGCTGCTCGGCCTTGCCAAGTTCATCCAGTGGGTCTCCTGAAGGATGACTGGAATGGCGCATTTCTGTTAGTGAGCTGGAGTCCTCCTTAACAAGTCAAGTCCTCGCTCGACCCCCATCCTACATCCTGTATTCGTGGTTGGTAAGCTGGGACTCCCCACTGAGGGACCTTGATCATTGAGTGATCGAAGCCTTCCTTGGCCAGGCTTTGCTTCTTATCGGGCCTTTGGTGAGTCCATTTTACATTATCCAGAAAATGCCCATAACATAATTATTTATAAGTTTATAACTTTTATAAAGAATTTATTACCTATTTAAAATTTTAAATTTTTTTAAATATTTTTTTATTATGGATCTCTTAGTGCTTACAATTTGTCTCAGTGTGTGTGTGTGTGTTTTGAAAAAATAGGCCTAGGAGAGAAGGGGCTTTTAGGCGCACGTGGGGAAGGGTGAGATACTGGGTGTGAGCATTATGCTTGTGGCATTAACTTGGTAATGTTTCTTTTTACAAGACTCCCTAATTTGTGATATTTTTTAAAAAGTCAAATTTGTTTTGTTATGGGACTCTATAATTTGTGCATATTTTTTTAAAAATCAAGTTATTAAGATTTTGACAGTTTTTTTTCCATTAAAAAGGATCAAATACAAATCTAAACAACTTATTCATGAGTATAGACTACCTCAATTGATGTAGGGACTTAAGATATAGAATTTGACTTATCCCTAATCATATTAAATACTTAATGTGCACACTCATGAGCTGCCATATTATCTAGACAACAAATCCAATAAATTGAGATTGATGGATAATCTTTTAAATATATTTTTATGTCTTCAATGATATTAGTTATTGACCGTGGACTTAGGGAAAAACCTAAAATAACATTTAGTATAGGCTTATAGTCACTTTCACTAAGGATTTTTTCAGCTTGTATAGCCTAAGCAACCTCACAAACCTTGAAAATGACTTTAGCTTTAGCTTCTGAGATAAAGTTGCACTTGGATTTTTCAAACCATATTCCCTGAATTGCTTCTATCTCATTCTGAGCAAGTATAGCAATAGCTACTTCATTGTCTTTCTAGTTTGCATCAACATTAAGTTTGATGCAGTCTTTTGGTGGGGGATACCAATTGGTGGAAGGGATGGTTGTAGGCTGTGGTTTAGAATTAGTATGTCTTGAAAGCTACATCCTGAGATCATCCTCCACAAGCATGCCTATTCTAGACAGGTTCACCACTGAATTGTTGAAAATGAGATTGTTTCTTGCTTCCCAGGTCCTTTTTCAGGATTATGGCTACAGTTACTATGACCTTTGTTTTTATGTCTTGCCCTAAAAAAGAACCCAATTTGTTGATTACATGCACAATAACAACAAGAAAATCCATAAGGTTAGTAAATGATAAGGTATGTAAATGTAAACCTAGTAATCTAAACCACATGAGTCTAGTAACATCGCAGTATGTCATGAAGTGCAAATAAGTTTTTGCAACTACATTGCAAAAAGGACATTTTGTATTTGTCAGGTTGGCAAATTTCTATACCATTTTTCTTATTGGAATCACTCCTTAGGAAAACCTTCGTAAGAGCTTGTAATACACCTTCGAACTCTGAAGCTTTTGCCAAATCATTGCTTCATCCTTGGTGAAATAGTACATATTCCTTGCATAATGTGTTGATTTGACATTTTAGCCTAATGTTTATAATATCTAGACTATTTCATCTTCACCATGTTAAAGGATCTTAAGTTAAATGACCTTATTAGCATTTTTCTTCACAAAAATTATATGAACCACTTGTTCATTCTAAGTTATTATATTTTGTATCCAAAGAGAGCTGATTGTTTGATATATAGGGATCTAAGTAAAAGGCTGAGGCTAGTAATTTCTTGCAGTTAGGAGCCAGGAAGCTTTAGTTATGGAAGTGGTTCTTGACCTTATTATGTAGCATGCACCATTTCTCAAGGTTTCAACTATCTCCATTATATCCTTCCAAGCCAATGTCCTTGATTTAAAGAAGTTGGAAGTTAGTAGGCCATTTTCTCTCAAATACTTTGCCTTAACACCCTTACCCATAACTGATCCTGCTCAATCTATAACTACCATGCTAGTTTTATTAGGAGACATATTGATGTTTGAAAACCATTTAGACCCCAAACCATCATATGATTTTGGTTAACACAATTGAACTCTGTTTATCTTCCCCTACACCCCACCAAAATTTTCTTGCTTAGAAATCCAACTTCTGGTAGGTCTGATATGGGATATTGAAAATAGACATGAAATATGTTGGAATGGTTGCATTATTAAAGAAATGAGTGTTGCACAACCACCCCAAGATAGTGTTTTTTTTTTTTTGGGTTTCCACCCTTGTAGGCTGCTTTAAACCTTATCAATAATATATTTGAAGTCATTGGTTTTGCTTTTAGTTAAAAACATTAGGATCCCAAGATATTTTGCATCATAATTGATACCATTAAGTTATAAGACATTAGAAAAATCCCTTATGACTACTTTATATGTGTTAAGGGAATAACAAATACCTGACTTATTGTAGTTTACTAACTAGCTTAACCAACCTTTATACTTGGATAGACATACTTTCAAAATTTTAGCTTTAGCTTTGCTTGCTCTTAAAAATTTCATTATGTCATCCACAAACATTAGATGTGAGATTGTAAGGGTTGCTTAGGCAATATTCACACCATGAATCAACCTTTGTTGATTAGCTATAGATAAAATTCTGGTCAATACCTTTAGGCATAAGATGAATAAATATGGAGAGATAAGATCTCCCTTATGAATGCCGTTAGTTGGTGTAAATCTACCATATAGGCTACCATTTAGGAAAACTGAGAGGGGTAATGTTGACAGTGAAATTTGGTTCAGTAAGGCCAAATCTTAGTCAACGGGATCAGTTCTTGAAACCCCAGACTGCAAGTGTGAATAGGAAAAAATAATGAGAAAAAGGAAGAATAATGGACATCAGGAGCCTTTTTTTCATGGTTTGGCTAAAGTTGGTACAACCTCTATGTCCATGGTGGTTTGTATTGGCTGCTACACAACATTTTCTCTATTTAACTGAATAGAGTTACAATGCCGATACTCTCTCATTATACAAGTGTTCTCTTACTGTTTTAGTAGAGTTTTTGCCTCTATCCTTCTCTCCCTTTTTACAATGATCTCCCCTTCCTATATATAGAGGTTGGGAGGTTATAGATGTAATTTCACAACTTGCAAGTATGTTATATCAAATAATAAATAGACAAGATAGTATAGACTCTTGCAATTTAGCTTTTACAGATTGTTTTCTATGTGTGGGCCCCTTATAAGCTATTGTTTGCAGAAGGGCTTTGTAGGTCGTTTGCATGTGGATATGTTTCTGATTTGACCATAACGGGCTTCCAGTTGAGAGAGGCACTGCATCCTGTGAGCTAGCACTCTCGTCCTAGGGTCATTACTGAACTTAAGGCAGTGAGGTTGAGCTTGCATCGCATTAAATGAATTGTTGACTACGTGAGCTGGGACTCTTGGCTATCCTGGGCTCACCTTGGCCTCGTCCTATGCCAGGCACGTAGCTTGCCACCTAGTGACCTCATTTAGCATCCTTAGGATCAAACAAACTAGGCTTCTTTCTTCAAACTTGCGTTTTGGGCCTTTTGTTAGCCCATTTGTGTGATACCATAAAATGCCTATAACAGATAATGTGGTAATGCACTCTAAGATCCAATGTATGAATTGATCTAAGTATCCAAACTTATGAAGAATTGCTAGGATGAATTTCCACTTAACCTTGTCATATGCTTTTTGCATGTCTAGCTTAATCTCTATCAAACCATATCTTCCTTTCTTCTTTCTTCTTGTTCCTATCAATTCTTCAACTAGAAAGCCATTTTCATGAATCCCTCTACTCTAGATAGAAGTGGCTTAGGATGGAGTAATAATTCTTTTTAAGGGGTCCCTCATCCTATTAGCTTAGGTATTACTTTATACAACAGATTGCACAAGCAAATAAGATGATAGTCTATAAAAGCTTTAGCTTTATCATGCTTAGGAATTAGAATAATATAGGAGTAATTTAACTCTTTTAGTAGGTATCCATGTTTAAAAAAGGATTACACTAAATCTATCACTGATTGTTCTATAATACTTGAGCATTCAATGTAGAACAACCCTAGGAAACCATTTGACCTAGGATTTTTGTTAGGGTTCATAGCTTTAATCACATTGAGAATATCCTCTACAAATGGAATCTTAGTCATTTTGACATTTTCCTCCTCACTTATTTCCAATTGAATTAGACTTTTTAGATCATTTTGCAAACTGATATTTGAGGGTATAAATAGATTTTTATAACTTTCTATGAAATAATTACCTATAGTTTCCCTATCTTGTAGCCAAGTATTCTCAGTTGTCTAGATTTGGGCTATATTATCCCTTATTCTTCTATTAATGGTTGAAAGATGGAAAAATCTTGAATTTGTATCCCCATGGTGGATCCACATTTCCCTAGATTTTTGCTTCCAAATTTCTTTATCCCTTGCCAATTGTTCATTTAACTCAACTTCTAAATAATGTTAGAATTGGAGATTAGCCTTTGAAGGTGGTTGACCCTTTAATTCTTCTAAAACTGTAATCATTTGCTAAATTCTACTATAAATAATTCCAAAATGGGATACATTCCTTTTTCAAAGCTTATCTTTAGCTTTCTTATATTTTTGGACAAACTTGAAAGGTCTGGAACCTATAACTCTCTCTTGCCAAGCATAGAGATGTTATTTTTGCAACTGTTATCTGTTAACCATGTTGAGAAGAATCTAAAAGGCCTTGGAGCTTTGTCTATATCAATATAAGTATCCAAGACTATAATGTTATGATCTAAATGTGTTGTAGTTAGATAAAGGAACCCCACTCTAGGATATAAAGTCCTTCAATTTAGCAATTAATAACCCTATCTAATTTCTCCAGAATGTTAGCCCTCTAAGCATGTTTGTTAGATCAGATATAGGCTAGCCCTTGGAAATTTAGATCGAAACCACCTATATGCTAAACAGATTCCTAGAATGCCATATCATTTGAAGTCCTAATCATTCTTCCTCCATACTTATCAGATAGCATTAAATTCACTTATTATAACCCAAGGTAATATGACTTGAATGGATAAAGTATACAAATTATTGCAGAGTTGGCTTTTAGAAGCATGATATGGAAAGCCTTATACATAAGCACAATTCCAGTACTTCTTTAATTGATGATCTAGTATAGTAGTATGAATGAATCTAGTGGCAGAATTTTCAATAAACAAGGTGATGTCCTGGTGCCAAAACAAAGCCATCCCTCCCTATCTACCTAATGCCTCAATAACAAAATGTGACTGCATTTTCAAACTTTTAACTACCTTTTCAATTCTAGAATTAGTGGTTTTAGTTGCATCTAGGAATGCTACATTTGGATTATGTATTTTGATTAGAGACTTTAAAACTTTTATTGTTAAGGAGTTATTTATGTCCCAATGGTTCTAGCTTAGTGTTTTCATGGCAACTTTAGGGGCATGTTTTGGCATGTCTTCTTAGCCTTAGTCACTATAGAAGAAGTCACAACCTTAACTTGGGTAGGTATACCTCCTTTGGCCCTAATGTTTCTTACTCATGGTTTCCAATTAGATCTTGTAGCATAATTTATCTCAGTTCCTAGTTCACTAGTTTCCATACAAAATTCACTAGCATTGACAGTAGTCACCTATTTGGTTAATACAGGTGGAGTGACCCTTTCCTCCCCCTCTACATGCTTATTTCTTTTCTTTGTGCTTAGAGAGATAGCCTTCTAGGGTGTAATTGAATGAGTTAACTCTAGGATGGTTATTAAGTGTGATTAGGTTTAAGTTACAAAGTCTTCTGTAATAGTAGAATTTGTGTTAAAGTAAAGTATAGATGTGGTACCTAACATTAACCCTCTTCTTTAGCCTATGGGAAACTTTCAATATAACTCCATCTTTAACAAAACACTGCCTATATTAGACACTTAGTTGAGATAATCAATTAGTTTTTGTTTGTCGTGAATCCTTGTTTCAATGTCTGCAATAAGATTGTCTATATTTCTAGTTGGAGCCACTCCTAGTTTTGTTCTATATTTTTTGTATTTTGGTGTCTCAAGGTCCTAATTTCTAGGCAATTTACATTTGCTCTATTCATGACCTATATTGCCATAATTAAAACAAAAGTGTTGTACTCTCTTATACTTGAATTTGATCTAATATTTCTCTTGATATTATCATGGCAATTGAAATCCTAATTTTAAGGGTTTAAGTAGGGACATAAGGACCTTATCTCTTAAGAAAGACCTGATAGGCATACACTAATAAGTGGCCTCTTCAAATATTACAATCTATCTTACTTGACTCCTAATAGTTAGAATATTATTAACAGTTAAAAATTGAAGAGGAAGATTGTGTACCTAGACCCAAAATTCTATCATGGTTATGTCTATTTTTTCTTGACTCAAAGTTGAATCCCATTTCTTCACATTGAGAAACTTGCCCACAAAATGCCACAATGCCTTTTTTAGCATTGTGCCAAAACTATCTTGTGATGTCATAAAGATAGAGTATGTATTAAGGCCAATACAATCAATAACCAAAACTCCTCCAAAATCCGAAGTTGATCTCATCATGTTCAGCATAGCATCTTGGTTAAGAATTTTTGCTCCTAAAAACTATCCAACTAATCGGTAGATAGGTGTTGCATCTGGACTAAATTGATGTTACAACCAAATAATTAAATCGTCCTTACTACTCGGGTTAGGATCATCATGCACACGACATGTATTTTATGAATCAATTGCCATTGTTAATTTCAGCAATCAGACAAAGGAATGTACCACAGATGTAGACAGTTCGACAAGGAAATTCTATGTGGAGAAGAGAAATAAGTTAAAATTTTGATAGTTAAACATTACTCTAGGTAACATTTTTCTATTCATCTCACAAAGTTTGAGTATGTAGCATTATCCTATTTTAATGAAGATTTAACATAAAAATATAATTTTTTATATAAAATCTTATGATTTTTTTATGAAAAGTTATATGTGTGTACAAATTTTGCATATAACAAGTACATAAGAATTTGTAACTCTAACATTCAAAGTTGCATAAATTTTTTCAAAACATTTCTTATTTTTATATTATAGTTATAATGTTTAATAAAAAAGTTACAAAAAGTATAAAAAATTTTCACAAAACTTATAAGAGTACATATTAGTAGGAATTTTCTTGAATATATATTGAAGCATTACCCTTGTAAATGTTCAAAAAAAGAAGTTAAATATTATTTCAGGAATCTAACTTAAACTCTCTAAAAGTATGAATATTTGTTCATTAGAGATTAAGTACACATTGAAAAAATGTTAAACACTAGCAAAAAAAAAATAGTAATAAACATTTAGTTGGTGAGAATTTCTAAGTCTAACCTCACCCTGATCATTAGAACTAAATATGTTTAAACACAAAGAAGTCATAAATAAACATAATAAAAGATAGGTTAGGATTACCATACATTGCTAATATTCAGGGCTCCCACACCTTGGACATGTCGACAATTTTTTAACCATCAAATTTAAGAAAATTTATTTTGATATTTAATATGCACTTAATGTTGGCCAAACAAAAAAGATATATGCATTAAATGAATTGGGACAACAATTACTTATTGTCTTGATAGAGCACCAATTAACAAGGTAGAATGCATATGAGTCCAATTTTATTACATGTGTGAGACTTTGGTTTTCCTAACTCAGTATGATATCAATGCCCTCCAAAATGATGAAAGTTTTTCCCCAAAAGATAAGCAACAAAATTTAAAGAATAGGAAATAAATAAAGAAGCTAGAAATATGGAGAATGAAAATATTATTGATTAACAATTGAAGGCTATAGGAAATCCATTTCACTCTCAATTGCATAATATTCAGTTGGAATGTAAAGCACGTATCAAAGAAAAGCATACCATATAAAAAGTTATTGATTAATGTAAGTGTTTGAAGTCTTACACTAATGTCAATTAATCTCTTTGCTTTAGGAAAACATAAAGAATTCTTAAGAACAAGAGCACTCTTATTTATAGTATTGACCTAATGTTATAGGTTGAAGGTGGCATATCTCCACCACGGCATCTTGAAATTGGCAAATAACATCTATGGTAAGGATTAGCTAGAACTTGCTTCCCTAATTTGCTAGCTATTGTAAAGCCAATTCTTCCACTAAGCTTCCTTCTTACAATATCTAAAGCCTACACAGCATCCATTGAAGAATGCGAGCATACCACAAGCATTGCAATGAACAATATCATTGTTTTTTTTTCTCAAGACTACTATCTCTTACTACCTCTCTAATGCAAAACGAAAATTATAAACAAACAAATTGGTTATAAGAGCTTTTTATATATGCAAATCTATATTAAGTATGATAATATCACACATTTGATTTTGTTTATTTTTTTAAATAACGATAATATATAGATTAAAAAATCATATTTTGGTGTTGATTAATTTCTCTTTTTCCTTGTTTTTCTGTTTATTATCATTTGCCAAAAAGGAATTGTTTTTGTGTATTAATAGCTATATACATATATAAACTTAGCAATTATGTCTGATGTCCATATTTATCTATGTATATCTATCTTTATTTTGACCTATCCATATTCAGCCATTTTACTTTTAGGATAAATGTAGGTTAGGTCATTATTGATCCTCTTCGATAGGGGTGGAAATAGACTATGTTAGGATACACTTTAGCTTAAATAGGAAAGGCCAGCTTTGTAAAGTATTGGCTTGAGCCTAACTTGTTAATCTACATAAGGTCAAAATTTGGGCTCAATTTACCTTATTACAGAAGTTTGATTTGGCCTATTAGCTTATTCAAAAGCCTACTTTCATAAATAGGCCTTTAAATAAATCAACAAGCCTAAAGTCTTAAATAGGCTAACAACCTAGTTAAGCCTATATTTATAAATGCATGTATTAAAATATTACTTATATTATATCTACATAATTTATACATGTATTATATATATGGGACATATCAAGTGATTATAATATTTTTATGAGAGTTGGAGAAGTGAATCATGACCATAAATCTTGTATTGATGGTTAAGATTAAAATAAATTGAATATCACATAGCTTTATATTTTAATCTTAACCATAAGTATAAAGATTTGGTGGTCGTTATTCACTTCTCACACTCAATGTGCTAGCTATATATATTAATTAATTATTAAATAGGCTTATCTAATAGCCCTATGAACCAAGCTTAAAGAAGATAGGCTTGACTTATTTACCTATATAGGCCTATTTATTAGTTTTGGCTTGACTTGTTTAGATAAAAAGACCAAACTATGTTAGAAGAAAAGTAGGCTAGGTCATAGGTCTCTGATAGGTTGCTTAGCTTGTATCCACCCCTACTCTCTGACCTATTTACCTATATCGGCCTATTTATTAGTTTTGGCTTGACTTGTTTAGATAAAAAGACCAAACTATGTTAGATGAAAAGTAGGCTAGGTCATAGGTCTCTAATAGGTTGCTTAGCTTGTATCCACCCCTACTCTCAAACCATGATGATTTGTAGAAAAGAATCTCTCACAAAATTAAAACATTTGTTATTCTTCCCACATTATATGTGTAAGGATTTTGGTGGCTAGGCCATAGCTAAAAAAAAAAAAAAATAGTGGCATGGTCAAGGATAGATAGACTATTTGGGAGTTGAGCAAAATTTGTAATTCTAGCATTTTACAAGATTATAAGCAAAGGCTAACAGAAAACATAACCAATTTCATAAGTTGCTAAAATTCCATGTTTCATTCTTCTAATGATGTTATCCAAAGTTTATTAAATTATGAAAGATTAGATCAACAATTGTATTTTATAAAATTATGATGATTCTTATGCCATCATAAATATTCATATTGTTTCTTATTATTTATTTCAATTTAAATTTGAAATACAATATTTTATAATATGTCACAAAAAATAAATTGCCAACTGAACCAACCCAAACCAAATTTGTTTGATTTGGTTGTAAAATTGATTATAATCCTTTCAATCTAATTCACTTATACTCCTCGTTGTTGTCGTTGAATTTAATTTCACAAAATAATTTAATGGTAATTAAAAATGATTATGTGAGGACTGTGCACAAAAATTTAATGTGTTTATAGCATCACTGATCACGGCGTGTCAAAGCCGTCAAATTAAAAATTTATAAACTGAAGCTACCTAAATTAACTTGTTGTATAGGCAACCTAGGTCAAACCCAAGGACCATTTTAGGATGATATTATCAATGATATTAGGAGTTGAATTAGGAGGGGTTAGTAGAACCAAAAATTAAGCTAAACTAACATAAAACAGAAACAAAGACAATAACACATGCAACCAGCCAAAGGAACTAACTAACTTGAGATTAATGCATCCTTGGTCACTTAAGGTTCATTCAATTGATGAAAACC
>JANHAO010001553.1:0-32389 GCA_026873985.1 Saraca asoca
TCAATCAGGTACCCAAAAAAATGACTGCAAAAGCTGTTCATTGACTGAATTTGTGAACAATTTTTTTTCCAGATTTTACCATTTTGCGACTGAAATGGCTCGATCATAAAATACTAAGCACATAAACAGCGATTGAAGGGTTTGGTTTTGGCGATCGATTTTGCCATTTCGCCACTAAAGTAGAGACCGAAATTTTGGTCACAAAAATAAACTAGCGACCTCTTCACCACGTAGAAACTGAAAGCGCGACCAAAATTTTTTGGTTGCAAAAATTTAAAACTTTGCCACCAAAATAGGTACCGAAAATTCAGTCGCAAAAATAAATCAGCGACCGAAACAGCCACCAAATTCTTTAGTTGGTAGAGACCAAAACAGCGATCAAAATTTTTAGTGACAAAAATTTAAAACTGCGATCGAGCCTCTATAATCTTAGTAACCAAAATATGTGGTAGCTAATTCGGTCACTAAACTCAATGACCACCTTGTTTCGGTTGCTGACTGTCTTGCGACTGAGGTTTTAGCCACTCTTAATTTTCGGTCGCTGTTCGGTCTCAAAAACTCTCTACGATCGAAAATCAATTTTTAGTGACCGAATATTTTGGTCGCTAAACTGTAATTTTTTTGTAGTGTAATTAATTTTCTAAAATCATGTTATTACTTTCATTTCTATATTAAGTTTTACAACGTAAGTTTTAATGTTTTATTTAAATTTTACTATTTACTTTTTTCTTCAATTTTAACTTCTTGAAAATTGAGAGAAAGAAAATAAGAAAATAAAATATTAATTAATGTCCTAAGATTATGTTTCTACCATTATGCCTATTATAAGTTTTCAATTTATTTTTTTTAGATTTTACTATTTATCCATTCTTATTCTTTTCAAGTTAGAAAATATTGAGAGATAGAAAATCAGAAAATCAATTCTTAATTCATCTTTAAAAATTGAATTCCAACCATTATCTTGATCCATCTCCTGGTAACAAAGGGTTAAAATTATGAACTAACAAATAATGTATAACATTATAAACTTTGAGTTGACATATAGCAATCAAGGTTTTGAATTGTGGTTGTATTCATGGTTGTAGTTGCAATATGTTTTTTTTTTTCAATTGTAGGTATTGCAGAAGTAAAAATACAGGTTGTGAACATTACGATTGTAAAATTTAGTTTTGTTCACACAAAATATAATAAAGAATATATAATATCTATTAATTTATATTATTTGATATTGGTTCTTTTAATTTAATATAATATCGTATTATATTATTATATAAAATCTATTTCAAAGTAAAATATCAAGATTTTCAACATTTTTGTCAAAAAAAAAAGTCTGTAACACTACAATAGTAACATTTTTTATTTTTGGTAACACAAAAAAATTATTGCCTAAAGTGTGAAAACTGTTGTTTATAAGAATAGGCCATGGTTTTTTACTATTCTCTTATCAAGTGTTATTTATTCTTTTAGGCAAAGATTTTTTGAGGTTTCTAGCAATAAATGACAAAACTATTGCTTATTGTTCAGTTATAGGCAATGATTTTTTTTTTTGGTTTTATTTGACAATGGTTTTTTGTTTAATAGATGGGCAACATTTATCAACCATTGTCAAATGTAATAGGCAATGGTTTTTTTTTATAAATAAACAACACCTTTCTACATAATAGGCAATGGCTTTTTTTATAGATAGACAACACTTATCAACCACTGTCATATATAATAGGCAACAATTTTTTTTTTCATAAATAAACAACACTTTGCTACATAATAGGCAATAGTTTTTCATTGTGTGAATCGATTCACGAATTGATTCATACTAAAAAATCCTATAAAAATTAACATGAATCGATCCATGAAGAATTATATCACATTGGACAGATCCAGGATCCTGTTCATTTTCCCTATCACATTCTATCATTCACATTTCAAGCCTTTAAAAGCTTTCAAGTATTCAATGATATCATTCTCATAATAAATACATCAACATTCATGACATTGTATACCATTCTAAACCTCATGAAAATTATCAAACATCAAACAATATTATTCTCATAATAACTATATCACAACATTCTCATTTAGCCACAATGCTAGCCATGTGAGTTACATTTTATGGCGATGCACCATACATTCTTTGTTTTATCATCATATAACTACTAAGATTACTCTCATATTAGTAATTCATAACCAATTATTAAATCCAATGATATTATATTATAAATTACCCATTTAAGATTTTTTAGTTATGATACTCACTTTTGTAGAGACTTATATAAGATTAAACCAAGGGAATTTAGAAAGAAGTGAAGTTAGGTTGAAAAATGTGAAAATTTTCTAAAGGTGTAATCAGAATAGCAAGTAGGATAGTTGAAGAAATTCAAGTAGAATCATGATTAAGATCGAGGAGTTCAATTGTGAAAGGTTCAATTTGACTTAAGGAAATCCTATTAAAAATGAGAGTCTACTCATCAAAATATACAATCATTCGAGAAAATTAGATACAAACTTGTTTAGAGATGCAATTAGCATTAAGAACAGGGTAGGAAGGATTGATTTAAATGACTCAAATCTAGTTTAAATTTTGATTCAAATTGCAAGGTTGTGAATTCAGCTCAAAAGCTACAACTCGACCTACATGAATAAAAATTGCATGAAAATAAGAGAAAAATAGGGAAACATCTTCCAATTCTACACTACACCATAGCATCTCAACAAAACATGTTTTGAGAGCTTAAACATGCATGAAACTCAGCTATTCCAATAGAAAACTAATCATTATATCAATAACTTCATTTAGTCTCAAGCTTTGCCACACAATCATAAAAAAAAATGCATTTTATCAATTTACACCAATAATAAATAGATCACAAATAATAAACACACTATAATTCACAAAAATGGTAAGAATTACTAACATGTGAATCAAAAACACAAGATCACTACTGATCCTATAAAAAATCTTCAATACTCTTCACAAACAAATAAAAGAGTATATTAGCTTTTAAGCTATATCAAAGTTTTTCTTTCAGCAAACAATTAAATACCATTTGATTATAGTTTCATCGTAAAGAAACAAGCTAAATATACAATATTTAGGCTGTAAAACTTCAAGAAAATCACATGGGTTTTTAAAGTAAATAGTAACATAAATAGTAACCATAAACTTCAAAAATTCATATCTAAAGTTATACTTAGTGATCAATATGATTTCGATGTCAAATTAAGAGAAAGAAGAGAGGAGTGAATAGTAGAAATTTGAGAAAATAACAAGAAGAGTTGAAATACTTACTTGAAAAGAGAAAGTAAGTGTAGTGAGAAAAGACTCAACCTTAGAGAAGAAGAAATAGGTTACATGAGTTACAACCAAAAATTGGCTAAAAAGAAAGGAGGAAGCCAATCAAAGAAAGGCAAAATGGAAAAGAAATAAGTTAACTTCCTATTAAGTATAAGTTGACCATTTCCTTTTTTAGAAATTTTTTTCGATTTCTTCTATTTTGATCCCAAATTTTACATATTCGTCGATCACCAGTAGTCATGAAATTTTACTAGAAATTAATTAAACTAATTACTTTTATAATGATTATAATTTTACCCTCGCTAGGGACTCACAGTCCTAGTTTTAATCTATTCGAAGTGTTTCATAAATTAAATCCTAAAACATGAATTTTATTCCTTGAGTACCTACGATAGAAACTACATCTAGGCTTCTCATAGCTTAAGATTATAGTTTCAAAATTCTCAAAAAATTTTAAATTTACCTTTTTAAAATTTTCTAAAAAGCCAGTTTATTGCCAAAATAAGTTTTTTAGAAAATTTGAAATATTACAAAGAATTGGATGGGAGATCTAAGCAAGTTCATTTCTATATACCTAAGTATTCTTTCTATTGATGACTTTTTAAGATCTACATAAGTACTCTTTCTAGCTCATAAAGATTAGACTTTCAATGTCTTTAAAATTTTTGCAAAAAGATTCAATATTAAAAAGGTGTATATATACATTTATATGTCAAGCATTAAAAATGATTATGAAAAACAATTTGAAAATCAGCTTTTGAAAACTTTTGTGAAGAATATGGGATTTTCCATAATTTTTCATGTATTAGAAATCCTCAACAAAATGGGCTGGTAGAAAGGAAAATAATCTTTCAAAATATTTTTGGATGGAAGCCATAAACACTTCATGCTATATCATTAAAAAAATGCTTGATATGTCCTATCTCAAGGAAGACTCCTCATGAGTTTTGGAATGAAAGAAAATCTAGAGTTAGTTACTTCTTTGCTTTTGGATGTAAATGTTACATCTTGAATAATGAAAAAAATTAACTTGCAACATTTGATTTGAGATCGGATAAAGGTGTCTTCTTGGATTATTCTACCATAAGCAAAGTTTACAGAGTCTATAACCAAAAAAAAAAAACTCTAGTGATAAAAGAATCCATGCTTGTTGTGTTTGATGAGATTAATAATTTACTTTTAAGTAATCTGTAAGATGATGATGATGATTTCATGACAAACTAAAACTCATCAAATGTTCAAAAAGAGCAAGAATAACAAGAAGAACCAAAAGTAGATATGAATGAGCAAGATGTACAGAAAGAGCAAAAAGATCTGAATGAGTAAGATGAAGAGACAACTCTAAGGTTACAACATTGAACCTTTCTTAAAGAATGGAGACATGAACCAAACTATCCAATGGAGTACCATTGGTAATCTTTCTCAAAGAGTTCAAACAAGATCCTTAAGGAGAGACAACTCAAACAAGTTAGTTCTTCTCTTTCATGTTAAACCAAAGAATGTCAATAAAGTATTACTTGATGAGAGTTGGATTCATTCTATGCAAGAAGAACTTAACCAATTGGAAAAGAATCAAGTGTAGAATTGTGTGCCTAAGCCTCTCAATCATCTTATCATTATCACAAAATGGGTGTTTCACAACAAGGTTGATGAATCCAAAAAAAATAGCTAGAAATAAAGCAAGATTAGTGACATAAGGGTACAATCAAGAGGAAGGTATTTATTGTGATGAAACTTATGGTTCTATTGATAAACTTGAATCCATTAGAATGCTACATGCTTTTTCATCCATAAAAAAGTTTCAAGCTTTATCAAATGGATGTCAAAAGTGCTTTTTTAAATGGTTTCTTACATGAAGAAGTTTATATTAAGCAAACTCCTAGATTTGAAAATTTTGAAAAACCTAATCATATTTTCAAACTCACAAAAGCTTTATATGGTCTCAAAAAAGCTCCTAGAGCTTGATCTGAGAGACAGAGCAAATTTCTAATTGAAATTGGTTTCACAAGAGGAAAAGTAGATATTACAATTTTTTTTCATCAAAATCATTGGGTTTGATTGTGCAAACTTATGTTGATGTTATTATATTTTTATCTACTAATAAACTCATGTGCAAGGAATTTTCAAATCTCATGAAAAGAGATTTTGAAATAAGCATGATGGGAGAGCTCATATTTTTCCTTAGATTTTAAGTGAAACAAATCGATGATGGTATTTTTACCAACCAAGCTATGTACACTAAAGATCTCATAAAATGGTTCAGGAAGGAAAATATAAAGATACTTGGCACTCCCACCAGCCCATCCACTAAACTGGATAAAGATGAAAATGGTATGTTGGCAAATGAGAAGCAGTACAAAGGAATGATTAGCTTACTTCTTTATTCAACTGATAGTAGACCAGATATCATGTTTAGTATTTTTTATGTGAAATCAATCTGATCCTAAAGAGCCACATCTTATGGTTATGAAAAGAATCTTTAGATATTTATTTATTACTAAAGGTCTTGATTTTTGGTATCCTAAAAATGAATGTTTTGATCTTATTTAATATTTTGATGCTAACTATGCTAGATGTAAGCTAGACAAGAAAAATACTAGTGGAGCATGCCACTTCCTAGGCTAATGCCTTTTTTCTTGGCAAAGTAAAAAATAAGCTTCAATTGTTCTTTCCATGGTTGAAGCCGAATACAAGGCAATTAGAAGTTGATGTGCTCAAGTATAATGGATGAAGTAGTAACTTGGAGATTGTTTAAATTTTAAAAATGTCCCAATATTTTGCAATAATACTAATGCTATTAATTTGACCAAAAATCCTGTTCAACATTCTAAAACCAAACATATTGAGATTGAACATCATTTCAAAAAAAATTATAGTCAGAAAGGAAATTTTGAGCGTAATTTTAAAAATTTAGAAAAATCATTTAACTAATATTTTTACAAAACCCCTTAATGAAGATCAATTTTTTTTAATAAAAAATGAGATTTGAATGATTAGTCTTAATCAATTTGGTTAAATAATGTTTGAATATGATTTATGGAATATTTATAAATATTTTTCTCTATGTTATATTATTTTAAGTGTCATATTGCATTTTTAGGCATATTTATTTTTGAATGTATTCTTTTATAAAAAAGAAATCTATTTGCATTTTTTTATGCATCATTTGACACTACATTATTCTAGAAATGATCAAAAAAAGCAAGTTTCATTCTTCCTAGCCTAAAAAATGATTGACTAGACCCACAAAGAAAAAAAATACAAAATGGACACTTGGTATTAACACATTCCTCTAAAAAAATTGTGTTTCTTTAACCCTTTCTTAAATTTTTTTTTGGTCAACTTATCGAGCCCATTTGATAAGTTAACTTCCCTTTTAGCAAAAAGTTTTAAAAAATATTATTTTCTCTCTTTTTCCTACTTTCTAACAACTCCTTTTACCATTTATCTTTTATTTTTTTTTCTTTTCTTTCTCTTCCCACTAATACTACTAGGATTTCTACTTTGATGCCACTATAGCCACTATACCCAAGCTCAATCGTTTGATACTTTCATGTTTTTGGCTAAAATTCAACAGCTTGCTTTTTTGTTTCTCTTGTATCCCTAAAGGTATTTTCTTCTTGCTCTCTATTTTTAGTTTCCAAAACAAGCTTTTGATCATAATCTGATTTTGCTTCTCAAAAGTTTGATTTTTGCCTCAAATTGTTTCACATTTTGAGTAAATTTTGGAACCCAATGTCACAACCAAAAGTTTGGGGGTATGATTACCATGTATCACCTTGTGATGGTCGACGAACCCATGAACACTCTGTAACTAAAAATCCATTCTTATTTTGAAAATATGAAACAAATGCAGAAAACATATCTTTTGGTGCCTTTTTATAAATCACTTGATTTCAATGAAAACCATTTTAAATGAATAACTTTTTTAAAAAATAAAATAAAATAGAATTCTTTTTCTGAAAACTGATTTCATATATGAGGACCAAATATTTGGCTAGACTAACACTAATCACTAAAGAAAATCAAGGAAATCATGTACCTAAGTTCAATTACATGTAAATCCTAAAGCATCTCTCAATTGAGATATCTTCCATAAGAAGGGTGAGTACAACTCAAGTACTCAATAAGTAGAAAACAAACTCAACTTTGGTTTGAAAAGCCTTTGGGTCATACATGTAAATATAAGCATAAATATAAATATAATATGTGTGTGTGTGTAATGGAAAACATATTTTTAATATACTTTTCAAAAATAAGTTCACAACCATCTCTAAAACTTTCATGTTTTGTCTTTTAGACTTACTATCTATCCTTAACCTTATTAATTCTTCTCTCACATCATAAAATTATCACATAACTGGAAATGTTATAATTAATTTACTAATTCATATTTGATGTCTATGTAAAGTTTATATCACTATACGTTATGAAGACATATTTGATTACCATGTAAAGTTGCCTTTCATAATTATAGTGACAATAGAGAGAATGATGTCAACCTGACTTTAACTTTACTTTAAATTTAACTTTAGGTTGTCCCTTAAGACCTTTCATAACTATATGTGCCTTAACACACCATATCCCATGACCCCTTAAGGTATGGGTGACCATTTGTCCTATAACCCCCTATAGTATGGGAAAGCATCTGTCCCGTAACCCTCTCTCGTATGAAAGACCACATATACATCTCCTAGTGCACTAGTTCTCTAATATCCTTTACCAGTTCACATGCACATTTATCTCTTTATCTTACTTTCCTTTTCTTCATACACTGAACCTTCTTGACTAACTTTGACAACCGATAACTAATACATGGGCAGCCTCATCTCCCTCCTATCCTTCATAATGCATACTACATGTTATTGTAGTAGGGTTTATTTGTAAAATTTATCTTTTAATAGAAAATTTTAATCTTTTAAAACCAATCATAACTTATAATATAAGAATAATTTTTAGCTAAATAAGGATAATGAAGCAATGTAAATAAATAAATAGTTCTTAAAAACATTAATTTTATTCCTTTTAGGAAAGCTAATAATGTAAAATAATTTTCTTCAATATAGTTTGAATAAACACTTTTAGAAATAAAATCTTGAAATTTTAAGAAACATATATTAAACACACATAAAAACTGATTTTTAATAACATTCTATGAATTTCTAATATTCTTGCATCTACACACATGCAAAACTGAGAATTCTGGAGTAATCTATAACTTGAATCATTATCACATTCTCTTGTCATAACCCACATCATACATCAATTCAATCATACATTCATATAGTCATGTAGAACAACAATTTTCCTAAATTCTATTTTGCATCTACAGTTCTCATCATAATTCTAACCTAAACCTAAATTCATTAATTCCTACATTCCAAGTCTATTCCTAGTCTAACTTATAATCTCATGACCTGCATAGGTCTCATAATAATTCATCACTTTTGACTACATTAATTTAGGCCTAATTCTATAGGTTGCACCTCCTAATCATATTCCCAATTTCAACCAATCAATCATTTAGAGTGGTTTTCAAAAATATCATTTTATATGAAAAAGGAAACTAAAAGGGTAGAATCCCACTCACTTAATCATATGCAATTCAACTTATGAGTTTATCTCTAATATGAACTCTAGCCGTTGGTGCTAAGTTTAGATGCATTTTTATAATAATCCTAGAGCTAACAACTAACTAATTAAATTTAATGTAAAATATATAAATAAGATAAAAAGAGTTTAGAAAACACATTTGGTTTGATAGATTTACATTAGATTTGGGTTTTCAAATGGAAACTATGTTGGGGCTTCCTCCCAATAAGGTTTCAACTTTGGCTGACACCTAACTGCACAAAGATTCTTAGACCCCAATTTTTGTATATTGGAATTTGTCTAACCTGACATCAATTGGATGACTACCCTTTAAGATCTAATCAATCAGCTAATTGACCCTTGAAGACCATACCTATGGTCAACAGGTCACCCTTGCAGACCTATATTCGAATCTAGCTAGATTAACACTAAGGGATATTATACTCAAGCTAGCTGCTTTTTACAAATTGCCTTCTTTTGCCCTAAGTCTTTAAAGTCTATTTTTTTTCTTTATTTAACCAAAGCATCTCTACTTATTGTTTTCAAAATCTTCATTTTTCTCAAAACCATCTTCAATGGCTTCCTAAAACATTTTGATTAAGTTGTCAAACATTTTCTTCAAAATCCCACATTTGAAAATCTGTTATAAAAATTTTTCTTAAAAAAAATGTGTGACCCTAAAAAGGATGGACTTGGCTTCTCTTGAAGCTGATGGATTAGAATATGTAAGAGACCTTAGAAGGTTAAGATGGGAACTTGTTTTGGATTTGGATAAGCTTAGAGAAAAAAAAACACTTCACTAAGGGTTTTTATGAAAGGAAAAAGGAATGACCTCACTGCTACCTTGTTGAATCAGATTCTTAGCTTGCCCGAACAAAAGACCTTTAGTCACTCCAAGGAAAGGAGATTTTGGTATTTAAGGGTATAATGCTAGTCAATAGGTATTGCTAATCTTGGGAGGAAAGAGCAAGACCACCATCAAAGATCACATGTTGAATAAAAACAAAAGGTATTGCTCTAGGTTATCACTTAAGTTATTTTCCCTAAGGCTAGTGGACCTAGCAATATTAGTGACTTTGAAGCTTTCTTGTTGTAGGTTATTAAGCATGGCTTTAAAATCAACTTTGGACACCTTATTATTCAGCACATGGTACAAGAACTTAATAAACAAGAATCACTTTTGCTATATGGAATGATAATCATTAGAATTTATAGATACCTTGGTTTAGACTTATCACGTGATATAGGTAGGAGAGTGATAGATGGCAATGTTGTGAATGCTTTATGGATCCATACCTTGTTTTATCAAGGTAGTAAAATAACAAAGTCTAAAAGTGTTGGGGTGAAAAGGAAGCTAGATACTACCTTTTGCTAGAGAACAGAATGTGAGTGAAGATTCCTCTAAAGTAACAAGCTTAACTGAAGAAGAGGGAATTCCAGTAGCAAAGAGTAAGAGAATCACCATTGATGAAAAACAACTAGCACACCTCAAAGGACTCCTAAAAGTGTTGTTGATCTAAAAGGAAAAGATATTTCATAAGCTACTAAGAAATAGGAATAGAAGAAGTTACCAAAAAGCATATAAAAGAAGTCAAAAGATCAATGGTTGAAAGACTCTCTAGACAATCTTCAATATTTCAAGCTTTTGGACTTATTCCTAGAAATTTTGGCACTCAAAGAGCAATCAATGAAAGTAAACTGATTTTCATTAAGGGAGATGAAGAAAAAGGGGAAAAGTTTGCCTATGTAATGCCATTAAGCTTGGCTGACCCTAGTAAAAAATAGCAAGCTAACAAGAATGCTCAAAGTGACAGGGAGTAAACACCATATGATAACCTCTTTCTTGAACATAACTTGTCCACAACAGTTGCAAGTGCTAGCTTCAATGATGAAAAGTTAGACACAAATGATCAATTTGATTATGCATCTTCCATTGAGCCTAAACAAACTAATCTTGAACCTCAGCCTACTCAAACCATCATAAACCATCCACTCACTCAAACTACCATTGATTCTCCACCCACTTAAACCTCTATTGAACCTTTACTGACACAATCCACTGTTAAGATCGAAACTGCCATAAAGCTTCCACCTACTCAAACTACCCACCAACAAGAACCATCCCATGAACTATCCAGCATTCTAGCCCTTATTTTTTTCAAAAAGCTTTTGATTTGAACAAATTGGCTAAGGTTGTTGCTTCTCATACCTCACAAAGAGCAAGTTGAAATACCTACCATAAAAGCCACTTATGACTTCTCAAACCTTTCCCTTATTCCTTACTCAAGGCTTATGGAAATTGCAAACTTTCATGATGACACCTAATGGGCAAGTTCCACTTCCCAAACCTACCATATTTCATCCACCTCACATGGTCAATATGTTATATTTGTTCTCAAACCTAAAAGAAATTAAATTTCTACATGATTCATTTGATCCTTCACCTAGACTATCCCTTGTTCCAATTAGCCCACATGGTCCAACTAGAGTTGAACTAGTTCACAGTGTTCCTTCCATGTCAATATTGATTTTATAAGACTAGATGGATTAACTAAGACTAAAATTGAAAAGCTTACAAGGCTTTATAAGCTTGGAACAAGGTTAGTTACATGAAGTCACATGATAGATATTTGTAAGAAAAGATCACAAGCTTGAGAAAAGAAATTGCAAGGCTAAAAAAGTATATTGTTGCACCACTAGGATGGATATTTTCTCATATGCAAGCAACTTTTGGCTTCCCTTGCTGGAAACTAGCTTATGGCTTCAATTTTAATCTTGATTTGTTGCTTGCACTTCCATGTAGTTCATATTGTTTAGGACTTGTGTTTAGGTGCTTTTATACTATTTCTAGGAGTTCATGTCATTTAGTACATGTTTAGGTTATGCCTATTCACTGTTATTTTGCATGAGTTAGGAATTTATTGCATGTAGCTCATTTTAGGAAGTAGTTTCAGCTTCATAGTGCATTGTTAGTTATTATTACCTTATTTAATGCTATGACAATTGATTTTGTTGCATAATGATTAATCTTTAAAGACAACTTGTCACTTCTCCCTATTATACTATTATTAATGCAGGTGAATTAATTTTAAGGGGAGCTACCTTGTTGCTTGATCACTAACACAAGGACCCCATGCTTTAATTGTTATTTCCTTAAATGCTCTTTGTGAACTTGCAGTCTATTGCAAGTCTTAGTCATAACTAACTTGTTGTAGGTTGATGTTTCATAAATGCTTTACTTCTATCTTCTTTGCAATTAGGTTTTTATGATGAAAACGGAGAAAAATACAAAGAGCAAGCTAAATATGTTTCTAATGTATCCCTGATGTGTTCAGACACAAGAGATGCAAGGAGCAAGCTAAACATATATGTTCTAGTATTTTCTTATATATTTTAGTATATTTAGTAAACAAAGAGCAAATTGCATATGTACATTGAAAACAAGGAAGACTACAATCAAAAGAGCAAGACACTCTACTAAGTAACTGAGAATATATATTCACTATGCTTTGCTAAATATCTATGTGCTCTGATCCTATTTTTTATGCTAACTTAGTCTTTACAGATGGATCATCATTAAAAAGAGGGAGAATATGGGACCTCATCTAGTTTTATTGCCTATAGGCTAATTGTTTTAATAATAAGTGCTTTATTGGAAAAATCATTTGCTACAAAACTATGTTTAAAATGTATTTTTAAACCAATTGCTTTTCGCTCTCAGAAAATTTTATAATTCTATCTTCCCATATTTTTAATTGTGAAAATTCATTATTTTGGAAAAGATTTGTTGAATATATGCTATACTATTTTTTGTTTATATGCTTGTGTATTATCTAGAAATAAGTTAAGTCTTTTAGTTGCTCTTTTCATTTCTGTCACAGTATTGATATTTTGCTTAAAAAGCTATTTCTATGTATATTGTTATTTGCTCCCTGCCACATCTGACAGTAGAATATTTAATCAAGACATAATCTAAAAGAGTGACTAAAAGAAGCTTGTCATTGCACTATGAAAGTGACACTACTGGAGTTTTCAAAATTCAAATAAAAAAGACAAGCTAAACTCAAATTAGAGCCTATAACAAAAAAGGACTACTCTCCAAAAATCTTACAAATTTTTTGAAAGAGCAAGCTAGTATGATAAAAACTTGATAGAATATTGCTTGCTATAAGTGTGACAAGCTTGGAGAACAAGTTGCTCTTTAAAGAAAGTGTCCAACAGCTATTGTCCATTCTCATCTATAAAAGTAGAGTTACTTATCCACTTCCAAGCATATAACCAAGCAAAATATCTTCTATAAGATGACTTCTTCTCTTTAGGTCTTAATCTTCTTACATCTTCTTAAAAAATCTTCATTTGCAAATTAACACTTTGAGAATGTTAAAAATATTGCAGTCTATTAAAGACAAATCTTTCTTGATTATTGTTTGTATTGTTTGATTCACTAGCTAAGGGTTAAGTGTGAGTGAAACACTTGTAAAAACCTTGTAGCTAGGGAAATTCTCCTATGTGAGAGGCTAGTAAAAATCCTCAAGATGTGAGATAGGATTGTTTGAATCATTGAAAGATCAAGAGGGAAAGTTTATAAAGGGATATCAAAGAAAAAGTATAGTGGATAACCATTAAGGTTGGATTTGACCTTAGGAGAGAGAAGTAGAACCAAAGGAATGATTTTCCATTTAGGCCATCAGACCTCTATATACTAGTGTTATCATTCTCTTTCCTTACTCTTTAGTTTCATGAACTTTAATTACTTATATGTTATTTACTTGATCTTTCATAATAGTTGGTTCTAATTACTCTTTTCGAAAGAAAAGTTTCAAAACCTATACTTGTGCTTTTGACACTAATTTACCCCCATTTTGGTGTTTTTTTATCCTAACAGAAAGTCTAGTACTTTAAAGGGATATGGTTCGATCTCTTTAGGTAATGGGTGAAGGAAAGTGAAATTTTGCCTAAATATAGCCTTGGGGCTTAGAATTTGTTGAAAATTTTTATATTTTTGTAAGGTTATGATGTGAAGGTTGAATTTTTATGAAATTGCATGTGAAATTTAGTAATTATAGTTGTATAAAATTGTTAGAGTGGTAATTACATATGAATGTTGCATGTATTTAGTGCAATGTATGATTAAAAATTTGGAAATTTGTGTAGAGGTATAGTTTGGTCACTTAGGAGATTTGTATATGGAACTTGTTGTTATGATTATTTCATGGCCCCCTATAAGAACCCATGCATAAAATCGCACATGTGTCAATCAAGAAAATTTGAAAATGGACAAAGAGGTAGTTTAGCCACTTGATGAATAAAATGCATGAGTCAGATGCCATGATTGCTAAATAGCCTTAATAGACTTGTTGAAATGAGATATATGTATTAATAAGCCTAAATCCATGAATGTTTACTTGGTAAGGGTTGTTTTATTATTTGGTAACTAACCTTTTTGTGTTCTTGTGGAAGAGAAACATTTTCCTATGAAATGGAACTTATGGCCAAATCAGGGGCCATTGTTTCTTGATCCCTTGTTTAAACTAAATGGTGACTAAACATGGGTTCATGTTTCTCATGACAATATGAAATAGGCCTTTTAGGCTCTAAATGGCTTTATAAGCACTATTGTTAAAGCAATCATGCAAAGTCTTAAGTAACTAGATGCATATTGGAAGTCCATAACATTAGGTTTGGAAATATAAATTAAGACTAGGGCAAAATAGAGAGATTTGGGAAAATAAATAACTATAACATAATCGAGTGAAATAATTCCAAATTGTGTATAATGTGTGTTCTGGCCTTAATGACTAGCATGGCAAATAATTTAACAAAATGAATATAGTGTGTGTGATTGTGTTTCAGCCAAGCCCTATAAAAAAGGGTATGATTGTCTTTTCAATGTATTTAAAAGCTTCAAAGGCCTTGTGTATGGAAATATAATGAATTAAGAAATCAATGAAAGTGCGATCACACATGATATGAACCCATATTGAGAATATAGGAAGACCACGAATGTGGCAACAGAAATAGGAGTGATGTAAATGCATGCAAGTGTGTGTGCTATAAATTTAAGAGAAGATGAATAAGGTTAGCTTTAAAGGAAAAAGGGGATAGGAAATGAATAAGGTTGGTCTGAAAGTAATAAGGTGGAAAAATATATGCTTGAGAATGCATGTGTTATTGTGTTAGAATATTCTTATGCTTCCACTATTTATGCTTAAATTAATATTATGCATATATATGTGAATGAGTATGCATGAATATGTGAATGAGCATACATGAATATGTGAATGAGTGTACATGTATATATGAATCAGTTTGATTATATAAAAAAAAAATATGAAAATGAGATTTTAGATAATGCATAAAAAATGAAAGCATTGAATAAATAAGAAAAAATGCTTCTTCTATGTATAGATATATGTGAGTAAATTACAAGAGGAATAAAACACTTAAAACAACTAAGATTACTAGAATACTTTTGTATGGAATTTACTCACAAAGTCTATATGGTTTACCCTTATTGTTATAATCTTTTCTTAGATACCACTTCACCTTTACAAAATGCTAGTGTATGAGGACACTAGTAACAATCATGACTCGCTCAATGGGGACAATTCATATCTATGTCCACTACTTTCTTTTCATGGACCTTCATAAGAACCAGATAGTGTATAATGTCAAACCTGAATATCTCGCATGGTTAGATATTCTCACCTTATTTGTTGAAAGGTATAGGATATTCTAAATAGAGGAGGTTTAACTCTACCTTAGCTTAGGAGGATCTAGGTTTATCATGATTTTTGTATAGCCATATTTCTGATTATTTGGCTTTATCCATAGAGAGGGTTATGATGTGTGTTAATGATCATTTTGGGATTTATGCATACTTTTCATATTTGAGTTTATATGGTAAATGCTAGCTCGCACTTCTATATTCACATGTTTTAAAAAAAAAATTATGCTATTTTATTAACACTAGTATTATAGAGTCATGAAATAGGCTTAGTAAAGTAATATTTTGATAAAATCCAAGGCTAGTAAAAAAGGGTTCTAGGTTGCATCGTACACTATAAACTAGTAGCAAATATAAATATATTGTTTTTGATTTTAGGTCTACAAAAAGCCTAAACACAAAGAGGAAGAATTGAAAGTATAGTATTAGTAACCCACCATGTACATACATCTTCTAGATGTTGATGAGGGTTAGTCTAAAGCTTCTTCGCTTTCATGGTCGAAAAGCTATGTAGCTACTTCCAAGTTTTTAAGGGTAAACATAAGGGAATTGAGAAAGAGAAAAAGTAGTTAGGACTTCCATTGTTGTTTTGTAGGAAGGATCGTTGACATTGACTGATATCTATTTCTTCGCCTTCTCTCAAATTTAAAAATTCAATCAAGGTTACACAAGGTATTGTTATTTATTGTCACTACCTTCCCGTGTCAAGATGGGTAATTTCTGTGCTTACTACATTCCTTGGATGTGGTAGCCATTTCAAAGGCTCTCTTTTCAAAATCAAACCCTAATTCTCCATCACCTATCACCACCATGATAGGCTACTATCGTACTATCAAAAGTTGATATGGGTAGAAATTTGAATGATGCATTGTTGGCTTAAAGGTCATGTGGTCCATCGAGTTATCATGAATCTTCATAGCAATGAGCAGTGCATGCATTAATCTTTTATCTAATAAATGCATCCCTTCCTAAAGCTAGGGTTTGTTGTACATATTAGCTCTAAACTTACTACAATTATCCATGTAGTAGATACCATCAAACAAACTACAACTAATTTAATGAGTCATTCATAGTTCATAGTTTAAATTAGTTTATAATTACATATGCATGGCTTAAACTTTGAGACAAGCATATGACTATAGGCAGGATCTCATGCTATTTTATAAAATAATTACATATATGTTTTTCATTAAAAAAATTAATAAATCAATAATATCAGTTTCAAGCCATTCATATATTTATAAAGAATTAATAAATACAACATCATTCCATAAAAAATATTTACATAAATACACTACAAATAAAATACAAAATTTTAAATATTATATAAAGACAAAAATAAAAAATTATATTGACTTATTTGTAATGTTTTCTCACTACTTCACAACTTTTTAACCAACATAACATTGGGTTGAATAGTATTTACTAAAATAAGGATGCTTTGAAAAAAAATTCCTTGTATAATTAATTACCTATAGCTAACTTCTTCTCGACACAAAAGATAAGATGTTGTCCTTGCCAACGTTTCCTTCACAATGTTTTTGTGTAAATGAAATTAGTTAATGTAACACCTGTAGAGTTAACTTAACTGGACTCGAACATAGATCTAGAAGGGTGACTAGTTGACTGAAGGATCGATTCTTGAGGGTTGATCAATCGATTGACTAGTTAGTGTTAGGTCAAATAAAACTTGATGTGAAAAATTTTAGGCAACAAAATCTTTGTACAATTAGGCGATCAATTAGAGCTAAAATCTTGTCAAGAAGAAGTCTCAATGTACATTCAATCTAAAAATGTGAATCCAAGGTAAATTGATCAAATTAAATGTGAATATGATTTCCTTTTCTCTCACCATATTGTTATATTAATTCTTATTGGGTAAATTTTTCTTAGATCATAAATTAGTCGCAAAGCAAATTAGGCCTAAGACCAAAGGATGGAAACTTCCCTACAATCAGGTCAGTGAGAATTTTATCCTCTGACTCCCTTTTCTTACAAAATAGAGTTCATTTACAAAGCACCTCAAACTATTTTGATGTGTTAGGTAGTGGAAAATTAGGTCTAAGAAATTAAAGATAAAAATTATGTAAGAATTATCTAAATAATTTAAGACATGTAGATGTCAAGAGTATGATGTGAACCAAGAAGAGACAAGGTCAAGTTGGGAAATCTTAGGAACCTAACTTTGCATAATCTCATGAGCATGGACACAGTAAAATAAAACTAAAGATTTTTCTATAACCTTTGAGTTACAAAATTTAAGATTTATTATCAAATTATATTCTTTACAATTTCAAGTTCATGTTTTTCAAATTATCATTTTTTATTTTTAAATTTCATGAATTTCTTTGAAAATAAAAATGAAGTTTTTAAAATACATGAATACATTTATTATACAACTCATTGATACAAAATCTTATTTATTTTATTCATATTATTCATTTTATTAACATTATATTACTTAAATTAACTATTTTATTTATTATACTTTTCAGACATACTATATGGTTTCAAGAATTAAAAAGTATTTCTTAAGAACAAAACATATTGAACATATTCATTATTGCATAAACATTCAAAATGCATTTGAAAGGACAAATTAAATTAGGAAGGATAGAAAAGGGCAAAGTTGGCTAGGGTAGTGAATGTGATCTCCATAGGAAAATCCACAAAAGTAAATGAAAAATTAAGTAATGCTTTGTATGTGTGAACTAGCACAATGTCAAGTGGGACTTGTAAGACCTATGGATACTAAAAGATGAATAAGATTTCTTTTAGTTACTAATAATAAGTTAGGTAAGGTATAAGAGGGCATAAGTTAAAGGTATGTATTCTAAAGGACCTTGCAATCTTATTAGGTATGTCACGAAAGTATATAACTTTTTAGTCATCATTCTTTCATTGACCTATCACTACCAGTATGAGTTTACATGATTTATCATGTAAAGCTAGTTAGATCAAGTCATGAGTATATCATCCTAAAAGGGTAACTTAAGGATCCCATGCCACAATTTAATAAGGCAACCATAACTCATCGTAACATCTAGTTAAACAGATGGTTCCAAGTTGCTATCCAAAAGAGCCTCTCTTGATAGTACCAAAATGCCCCTATTTGATAACTCTATGTTGTTATGAATTTTGATGAGACTATAGGATATGTATGATCATGAATAAGGAAATTAAATAATAATGGAGAGATAAAAAGAATCAGAAATGCATGTGAAATTATATTATTGTATTTATATATGATATATATTATGTGATGTATACTTATGTATATGACCAAAATTATTTTTAACTCAAAGATGGATTGTAATTTTCTACTCACTTAGTATTTGGATTGTACTCACCTCATTCATTAATATTTTCAAGTTAATAAATTATTAGAGGATATCTCAACTAAGGATACTCCTAAATTTATTTGTGTATGCTATCATGGATGTGGTCTCTTGATTTTTCTTTTAGTAGTTAGTCCATCCAACTAAACAATAGATCTAGATTTTAATGATTTAAAGTTTTCAAAAAAGATTTGTTTATTTTTCAAAACCTTAGAAAATATTTTATTCAAATGATTTTCACTATAATATTGCATATAATGAATTTTAAATGAAAAAGTCCAAAATTATATTTTCACATTATTTTCATGATTTTAAAATAAAAAGTATTTTTAGAATAAGAATGCTCACGTGTTTACAGATCACCACTTGATGATTCATAGTAATCATATCCTTGAAAAGTGAGATATAATAGTTAAGCATTATTATTTAGCATTTTTAGTTAAGAAATATATTTTTGTAATATTTCTAACTTTTATTGCTTATTTTGTAAATTACTAAATATATATTTATGTGTCAATGGAATTAGTTAAGCATGATTATTTATCATTGTATAGATAAAAGAAATATTTAGGCATTAGCAATGACAACGTCTCCCCTTTTGTATCACGCTCCAAGAAGAAGTTGTTGTAGCTAACATTTTTCTATAGAAATATTAAAAAAAAATTCAACATTATATTGAGAATTTGCTTCAAAGTAGCATTATTTTGGTAGATAATATTCAATACAGCATTATGTTGGTCAAAAAGCCCTACTTCACAAACAAAGCATATATATATATAATATCTCTTTTGTTATAAATACAAAGTACACATGTAAAATTAGAAAATTAAATTTTCCAATATAATACTAACTAAATAAATAATACAATATATATATATATAATATATAACATTATAATTCAAAACCAGAAAGATATATTACATATCTCTTTTTTAAAAAAATAAATAATACTAATCTTGTTACTAAAAAAATTAAATAATTGTCTGAAAGAAAATAAATAATTGATTTAACTTATAAAATGTACATAAAAAATCAGAAAAATAAATTGTTTGGTATAGATATTAAACAAATAAAACAATACCACATATAAAATATATAACATGGCAAGCAAAGGTGGTAAAAAAAAATATAACATATATCTCTCTAACTTACAATAAAATTAAATAATATAAGCCTTGCTACTAAACAAGTCAAATAGAAATTTACAAAAGAAAATAAATAACTAATTTAAATTATACAATGCATGTATTAAATCAGAAAAATAAACTATCTCTTACACATACTAAGTAACTAAAATAATACAATATATAAAATATAAAACATAGTATATAATGCTAAGGAAGGAAAATATATTACATATATCTTGGTTTTATGATAAAATTAAATAATACAAATGTTGCTACTTAAACAAATCAAATAGAAATATATCAAAAAAAAATAACAACAAATTTAACTTATAAAGTGCATTAAAAAATTTGAAAAAAATTTATTCAATACAAATACTATATAAGTAAAATAAACCATGAATAAAAAATTAAATACTACAAGTCTTCCTATTTAAACAAATAAAATAGAATTATATAAAAAATTTGTAATGGATTTAACCTTGAAAATTACCTCTCGAGCAATGTTTACGCCAAATACAAGTTAACAAAGTCTCCACAAATGGTGAGGAAGAAAATTTTTGGAGACTAAGAAACAGAAAAACAAAGAGGAACATAATAGTAAATACAAGCAAAAGGATGCTTCAGCTAGAGAAGGAAAAAGGAATTTATAAGGATAAAATTCAAACATGATTAAAAGGAAGGTAGACTGAATAAATATTTCCGTAACAAATGTCTCACTTTTTGTTTTTTTCAAACTGAGGGAATGGGACATTGGGATAAAAAGGTTTACGTGAGACGGCAACATAGTGAGTAAAAAGGACACTAAGTAAACATTGGCATGCTAATATTGTACATGGACAACAATGCCTAAACCAACTACCACCCAACTAGGCAATGTTGGCCTAGACAACATTTCCACAATGTGCTTGGTATGTGTCAATGGTACTGGCTTTTGGTAATGTGTTGCTACCAGGGTAGCATTGCTAGTGGCAACATCTACCTTTTGGTAAATGTTGTCAATAGCAATGTTTTCCCTTTTTTAAAAAAAAACGTTGCATTATATTGTGAAATACTTTGAAAACCACATCACATTAGGAAATAGTTTTTAGTGGCACATTATCTGAGTCAAAGGACCCCCAAATGTTAAGACTTTCAAATAATCTAAAGCAAGTATTAGACTAATGAGTGCATAAGTCATGCCATTGCATTGTAACCAAAATCTTGTAGAAACATTTGTCATTGTTCTCTTTAACCATTAAAAACTTTACTCTTGTGCTACAACAAAATGCATTTTCTAATAGCCATGTTCATCTCAAATATCAAATTCATAGCAAAATTTTGAGTATTTTCACCCAATTTTAGATTTAATACAATATTTTCCGTACCAAATGGTACTACATATGTTCTTAACACAATACTTTTTTAGTTATTTTTCAAAAAATACTATTTACATAAGGGTGTTACACTCGTATTAGGACCCAGTGTTCTTACATTTGCACTTTTAGCTATTGTAATTGAGCCCACAAAATTATCTAAGCTTAAATGCATTTTTAATCCTCCTAATTTAAAATAGTCTATTGTGATTCTCTAAATAATAAATAAGAATACATTATGTCCTACAATCAATCAGCTATCAAATATTTAATAAAAAATTCTTATATGGATAACCTTAATCCTCTGTGGCTTATCTCCATCCCAAATTGGTTAAATGTCATCTAATCTAGATAACAAAAATCTATACGCAAATCCCTTATCTCTCTTTTTCTCTATAATACTTTCCTTCTCCTCTATCTGTCTCTTTCTTTGGCCAAAGCTGCTAACTAATACGATTAAAACTAGCTAGCATCCTCATTCCCACCAATGCAAGGTAAAGCTTTTGTTCCCCAAATTTCACCTAGGAATTTTTATTAAACACAAAAATTTTGGGTTGTTCTTGTAATAGGTTTTGAAACTCCTTCGATGAAAAGAAAATAACAAAGACATTAAAGAATAGTATCTTATGATATGTTAGTTGGAGATGAAATGACCTTCAAGGCTTTAACCAACACCTTTATTGAAGCCTAATCTTTATTAATCAATGCCATTCCCTTGTGTGCCATTGATTTGGCTTCTGCAATGTAGGGAAACTTCATAGATGTGATGGAAATTTCAGCCATGGAGACTCTTGCATTTTTGAAATCCAAGGCATTACCAAAGAAGTTTCTAAGCATGTTGAAATCTTGTCGGCAAAGGCATTTTGCCAATAAATGCCAAGTTTTGTAGGGTTCAAATCCTTAGAGGATGAGGATGAAATAAGAAAGATGATAAAAAATATATGAATGATGGAATAAGAATAGATAGGCATGGAAACAACAAGAAAATTAGTATTGAGATAAAATTTTAGGGAACTTTGAAGCTCAAATTTGGCTTTCCACTCTCCTTCCAATATATTTTATTATTTATTTAAATCTAAAAAGATAAACCAAAATGTAAGGCAACTTATGCAACATATGATTAAAGTTTGCCACAATAGAACATTCCATATACAATTGGATAGAAGACTAACAATTGGACCAAATGTGTTGTAATTAAGTGTTTTGAGAGAACTAAATAAATTATTTTAAACTAAGAGAACCAAAATCAATCAATTTGTATATTAAAGAAATCAAAAATGTGTTTAAGCTAATTATCTATTAATACAACTACTCATTTATAAATCAATAATGCTATACCAAAATATACCATTTTCATCCTCTCACATTTGCAATTGAATCATGCTATGAACCACGTTACATTTATTAGAGATCATGTAAAATACCAACTTGTACATAGTTTACTATTTATACACTCCATATGTGACATAATTTACTGCATTCAACATTATATTTTTCTTGATGGAATTGGGAAGAAACACTAGACAGGGGCAAAATTCTAGATTTCCAAATCCCAAATAGGAACATGGTGAATCCAAGCACCCCAATTGCAATGAGAAGTGAAGTCTATATCTTCTTTTTATGCCATTAGAAATATACTCTTATCAAATAAATGATATCAAATACCTTTATCACATAGAAACCCAAATTATTTGTCACTCACAAAAATGAGGAGGCATTTATCACATAGAAGCTCAAATCATCTATGGTTAACATAAATAAGAAGGCATTTACTACAAGGTTTATAATTTCCTTCAATGAGAAGCACAGGGATGTAACTCCTACACATATCATTGGATCTACTCATTTATCCTTTTTGACAATGGATATTTGGAATTGGGTGTTCCTTGTGAAACAAATCACCCATATGTTGAACATAAATAATATTAATCACATTTTTATACAGGTTGAAGCAACAATAAGAGAGATATGCATAATCTAGTCAACAAACAGGGAAAAAGAGGGCACAACTACTATAAAAAATACATTAAAAATTGTCTAATCTAATAGGACAAATACACCAGGAAGGGGTGAGTTGGTGTTTAAAACACAAGTTTATAATTTAAATATTTTCCCTTAATAAGAGCAATTAACAAATATATTAAAGATCAAGTTAATAACATATAAAGATAAGTAATTTAAAGTGCATGAAAAGCTAAAGAGTAGGGAAAGAGAATGATAGCACTAATGTATAGAAATTTGATGGTCAAAAAGGAAAATCATCCCTTTGGATCTAACACTCTCTCTCATAGGCAATAGACACTTTGAGAGTTACCCACTAACACTTTTTTCTTTAAGTATCCCATATAATCTTTCCCACTTAATGTTCAAGGTACAAGCAATTCTACCTCTTAACTTGAGACTTTTCTAGCTTCACACCAAGGCACAATTTCTAGCTACAAGATTTCTACAAGTGTATCACTTACACTCAACCCATAGTTAGTGAACCTTTACAAAATTCAAAATCAAAACGATTTGTCTCAAAGGGACTATAATGTTTTTTAAACTCTCGTAAGAGTAGATTTTCAAGTGAAGTACAAAAAAGACTTAGACAATATTAGAGAACTTAGAGGCAAGTTTTCCAGAGAAAGAAGAAGATTTGCTTAAACGGTATGTATTGAAAAGAAAAACATATCCCCTTTTTTAGATGAACTTGACTTCAAAAAGCACTTTCTTCAACTTGGGCTCCAAGTCATGTAGCTTGCTCCTTCCACATGTAGATTGAGTGATCACTTTAGGTTAGTAGCCATAGAAAGAGAGCAGCTTCCTCTTTTAGTTTGAATTTTAAATTTCACATTAATTATCATCATCAATGATACAATGGCTAACTCATTTTCTTGCTTTTTTAGAATTTGTTTAGCTATGACAATATCTTGCCAAGTTAGCATAAAGTTGCATAAGTCAATGACCAACTTGCATTGTCAGATTCTATGCAGAAAACTAAAACTGAAGTGTGTCAGGGAGTAAAGAGCAACTTGCACACTAACAACTTTACTAGGCTTTATCTAATAGGAAAATCAATTTACATTAAACTGGAACATAGTAAAGCATTCACAAACTTCAATTATTTCTAGTAAAATGAAATTTACCAAAAAAAAACCAATTTGAATATAATTATGTGTATACCAGTAAGCAAAGAGTAACCATAATCAAAAAAATATTTCCCAAAGAAATATAACTATGCAGAATCAATCAAACTTTTAACCAATATATATATATATATACATAGTACCATAAGCTTTGTACAAACTTATAATAAACCTAGCTAAAATGATTTACCATTAGCTTATATCAAGCTTAATTGGTTATCAAGTTGTAGGCCTATCTTAGAATCAAAAGGTAGATATCAAAATATGTTGCATACACATAGTTCATATAACAATCTTAATGAATTAAAAAGATTAAGTTTGGATTGTTATAGCAATCAAAGAGTAACTAGTTTAAGGGGTAATTAAATTAATCTTGCAGCAAACCTAAACTAGTAACTAATTCACCTTATAAAAGCAAAGAGCACTAAGCTATAGTTTTGTAGTAGGTAAAATCAATTAAACACTTCATCATTAGAACTAATTATTTTTGAAAAATAGACACATAGGGTCCCACATTCTCCCTTTTTTTTATGATGATTTTACTGCATAACTAAGGTTAGCAAAGAAAACATATTGTAAACAAAAAGACAACAAACACACTAAACTTATTTTAAAGAGAGATAACAGAGTGTCTTGCTCTTTTGTGTTATAGTCCTCCTTGTTTTCATAAAAGCTCATATAAGCTTGCTTGCCTTTTGCCTTTGCATTCATGATAGACAATAGAGTTTCTCATTTTCAGTTAGTCATGCTTTTTGCATCTTTTCTCTCTCCCTTCATCATCAAAATCTAATAAAAGTCAAATATAATGATAGGCTACAAGTTCACAAAGGATAATGACTAACATGACACTAAAATCAACTTAAGAATAATTTAGGCAATCATTATATCAAGCTAGAGAAAAAAACTTATACCAGCTCAAAAATAATAATAAACTAGGGCAAACATGACAAGTAGGCTAGAATAATAGAAACTAGTTATCAGATAAGGAAAAAAATGACAAACAGACCAGTTATAAGAAATAACCTACCATGCCAATACAATAAAAAATTCAAACTAGAAAAAAATGATGAACAAACTAACAAATCAAAAAGAAAAGCATGCCAAAATAAAAGCTAAACCAATATAAATGCCAAACCAGAATAGACAAGAAAAAGAATTTAGATTAAAATAATCATACCAGAACTGTAAGACTAAATTGACATTCCAAAGTAGAATATATCAGACCATATAGAAGAATGTGTAAACAAACATAAATAGTTAGCTAATATATGAGAAGAAAAATGTATACAGAAATGAAGGATCACTATATTAAATAAGAATGAAGGTAGATGATCCTGTGGTATAAATGCAACTGTTATAACTTGACAATGGTCAATAAATGCATAACCATCCGAAAAAGAACAATGGATATACCTAACCATCCTAAACTATCACAAAAGTTACTTACTACCTAGAATATGCTAAAAATGCTTAAACATAGTGAACATCACAAGGCTAATGACAATGCTAACTACATGAAACTTGAAACTAAATGATATTGATAACTATATGAGACACTTGACTTGATTTGAAAAGGTGTATGGTAAAATTGAGATCTCCCAATCTTGTTCAAAGCATCTTGAATTTAAGAACCAATAACCCCTAGTAGTTCATTGAGTTGCTTTTTTAACTTGGCATTTTCCTCCTTCATCTTATCCAATTCCTCTTAACTTAGCTTTGTTGTTGAAGTTATTCTTTTGACTTGGGCCAAAAACACTAAGAAGAGTTATAAGAAGGGGTTCTTCTTCATCTACATCAATTAGGATGGGTTCATCAAGTGTCTTACTCTTTAAAGGAGCAGTAAACTAAGGTGGTGAGTAAGAGGGCATCAATCTTGTAGACCTTCTGGATAAGCCTTTATACCTTGCTCTCTGAACCTTATTAGCATGCTTATTTAAGAGCTTTTCTTGTTGCTCTTTCTCATCATCTTGGGTCACACTTTTGCTTTTAGGATCTTCCTAACTATTGAATCTAAATTTCTTTTGAATAGGAGCAAGGTCTTCTCTTATCACATTGCCCTTGCTCTTTGCTAGGTTTCAACATCATTTTTGGAATTTTCTGAAGATGAGTCACTTTGATCTTTCTTTTGAGCATGAAAACCTACTATTTTCCTTTTCTACTAGAACATTTTAGAGTCTTTGGCTTTTTTACTTTATTCCCTTGATAAGAGAAAGTTAGCATTTATAGTGTTTCCTTCTATAAACTTCCTACCAACCTCATGAGATAAGTCACAACCAAATTGCTTATGAATCCTAGTAATGATCATGTTGTAGGATAAGGGGCTCTTCCTTTATGTAACTCAGGAGTGCTTGATAATGAGATATCCTAAGTTGATCTTATAGTAATGTTCTATAGTCTAGAGTAGAAAAGCTTCAAAATCACTAAGATTACTTAGCACATCCTTCTTAGGAAAAATGATATGAGAAATTATGTACAACAATACCTTCCTATTTTTGGATAGCATATCACCTTTAAGAGTTGTTTTGCTCTTACCACCAAAGATGAGAAGGGTCCTGTTAATGGTGGAATTCAGTTCTGCCTAATCCAGTCAACGAGAGGGGGTTCTTTCGGGACCTAAGCTATTATCCAATTGCTAAGATAGTAGGAAGGAACAGAATGGCCGAAGGAAAGAGAAGAAGAGCGAAGAACATAGAGGTTTAACATGGTTTGGGCAAAATCGAATGGCACTGGTCCCTATATCTATGGTAGCATTTTATTGATCTAAAAATAATTCTACAAAGTTTTTGGTACATTAGTTTTTCTCCTCTTTTATAGAGGGCTCATTCCTCATATTTATAGAGGAGAGGGGGTTACAATAGTAATTACATAATTTATATTTCTATTACATCAAATAATAAATATACAAGATAGTCTAAAGTACAATAAGTTAGCTTCTGTAGATTGTTAGTCGACTTAAGTTAAATACTTTCTATGGATGGGACCCTTGGATTGCATTTTGTAGGATAGCAGTGCAAGCTGTCTGTTGGTTGTATGCTCGACCTCAACAAACTTCTAGTTAGATAAGACACTGCAAGCTGTTTCTACTTCATGAGGTCAAACTTGAATGGTTCACGAGCTTGAGCTACTAACGAGCTGAAAATTGTTGCTGGTGAGCTAGAGGTTGCTGCTCAGTGAGCTAGTTGCGTAGTGACCTCAATGTCATGTGACCTAGGATTCTTCCTTGATTTTTGCTAGACTTTTTGCTAGTCCATCTTACGATACCTGATTTTACCTATAACATTAGCCCCCTAACTCTCAGCTCACTTCGCGGGTTGGGAGTTATAACTTGCTAGCACGATCTTTCTTCACAAATTATCATGTAGTCAAAGTCTTTGGTCAGCCTGTCTTTTCACTTGACCCAAGCAATACCATCTGCTTTACATGTCTCATTGCCAAGGATGAGTATGCCTTATTTTCTTCTGAGGCATTTAATGGAAATGGTTTTGGACCCTTCAGTGAGAGCAAACTGCCTTTATTTAAGATGGAGAAAGCCTTCCTTCCTTCTTCAGAGTTCTAATGGAAACTTTAGAAGAGCCCCCTATTCTTCTAATGGAAAGTTATTTCCAAAGAGATGTGCATGGTTTGCTGTATAGGAAACCTTCTCAAGCAATCATCCTTCTTTGAGAATGAGGGAAGATCTTACATAGATCTTGGATTATTTCCTCACGGTGATGCCATGAGATTTAAACCTTTTTAGCTGCTCTAGCTTGTTTTTCCTGAATCTGTTACACTAAGTAGAGAGTTAGAAAGGATTTCTAAACTAAGGAGGGTGGCAAGGGAAAGAGTTGAAATCAATCCCTCTGCTGATCAAGGCTCTGCTTCAAAGTGCCAATCTTTCTTCCATAATGTATAGTTATAGTGTGTTTGACTTGTGTTTTGACTCTTTCTAATTTGTATTCTAAATTTTCTGATGTAATTTCACCTTATTGAGGTTCTTTAATGAATGAACTTCTCTTTGTGCTCCTTGTATTCTGTTATATAAATATTTTGCATACCATCGATAATAACATGAACTCTAACTGAGTATCATAGTAAAATGAGATATTTAAGTAATCAATCGATCACACTTCTTAATAAACCATGAATCTAGGTGACATAGGGGTTATGCCTCATGGAAACTGCATGTGAGCTGTGAATTTTTAGGCCATATGAGGGCTACAGGCATTAGGTCACATGAAAGCTATGAGCATTAGGTCGCATGAGAGTTACAAGCATCAGGTCGCATGAGAATTATGAGCTATGAGCATTAGGTTGCATGAGAGCTATGAGCATTAGGTCACATGAGAGTTGTGAGTTACGAGCATTAGGTCACATGAGAGCTGTGAGCATTAGGTCATATGAGAGCTATGAGCATCAAGTTGTATGAGAGCTACAAGCATCAGGTCACATGAGAGCTGTGAGTTACGACCATTAGGTCACATTAGAGCTACAAGCATTAGGTCGCATGAGAGCTATGAGCATCAAGTCATATGAGAGCTACGAGCATCAGGTCACATGAGAGTTGTGAGTATTAGGTAGCTTGCATACGGTGCCTAAGAAAATTGATCATATGAGTGAGGTGGCATGCATGTGGTGCCTGAGAAAGTTGGTCACGAGAATGCTCAATTCAAGATTACGTGCATATGGTGCCTAAAAAAGTTAGTCACATGCATGGCGAGATCACATACATGTAGTGCCTAAGAAAGTTAGTCGCATGAGGGTTTAATGTGGTGTGTATATGGTACCTAAGAAAGTTAGTCATATACACAATTCATACAAGGTCACATACACATGATGCCTAAGAAAGTTGGTCATGTATGCGAGAATGCAACGTACACACGGTACTTGAGAAAGTTAGTCATATGTACGAGCTGAGGACCATATGCATATGGTGCCTAAGAAAGTTGGTCTTACACATGGTAAGATCATATGCCCATGGTGCTTGAGAAAGTTGGTCATGTGCATGACGAGGTCGCAATGTGCATATAGTGACTAAGAAAGTTAGCCATATGCACGAGCTGAAGATCGCATGCATACAATGCCTAAAAAAGTTGGTCATATGCATGCGATGTAGCATGCATATGGTGCCGAAGAAAGTTGGTCATATGCACGCTATATTGCATTAGGACAGCACCTATAAGTAAGTCATTCTAATGTGATAACAACTTAAAAGGATACAGTAACAAGTTAAAATAGGGGGAGCTTGCTTCTTCAGGAACTTGATACCGAAATGGTGTTTTACTAGAGAATTTATAGAAACTGCATGCACAGGATTCAAATCACTTTTATGCATCACGTTACAAGATCAGTACATAGTTCTTACTATAGCAGGTTATTCTTGTTTAGGATTCTGCTGAGGCTGAGAATGTACTGCAGGTCATAGCACATACTCATTTAAATGCCCTCTCTTGATTAGGTCTTCAATTACATCCCTGAAGGCTCGACAATCTGAAGTGTTATGCCCCACTTTGTTATGATAGGCATAGAATTTGTTCATGTTTCTTACCACACGGTGTGTCCTCAAAGGAGCAGGAGTCCCGAAGTCTTCTCTATTCCTTTGTATTGCGTATATCCTATCCAAAGTATCCGATAAGACACTGTAGTGCTTATGATGATCTGGATACTGGGATCGCTCACCTTTGGGTCTCTTAGTGATCTGGGGATTGGAGCTATCCTTTGCATCTCTATGATTTCTTCTCTTCTTCTTTTGATCAAAATTGCCTACCTTAGACCTTTTCAAACCAAAGGTTTCATCCCATTGACTGGCTACTGAACCAGTCAGATTAGTAATTTATAACCAGATTACCCTACTCTACTTGTAGTATAAGGTAATACCAAGTCGAGCCCTTGGATCTTCAAATAATAATAATCAAATTAAGAGATAAATAAAGGGCGTTAGTTTGCAGCAGCTAATCTAATAGGAAAATAGCAAGATAGAAACTGTGAATAGAGTGCAAGTAATAACCAGTCTAAGGGAGTCACTAAGCTTGAGATTAATGTATCCTTGATCACTAAATATTCATTTAATTATTCATCATATTCTATGGCCTAAAATCATAACAAGAATCCTTGAAATGATTAATGAGTTCAACCAGAACTCAGCCAACAAATAATCCATCAAAATCTCAATACATTGCTTATTTTCTACCTTCCTCTTCCTACAAGTGATTATTAATCAATAATCATATTAAAACATAAATCAAATGAATCCATTCAATTCAAATATCACAATAAAAACAAGAGGAAATGAGAGAAGAAATGACCAGTAATTTGAATGTAAAATAAAGGAACAAGATCTCCATATTAATCTTCAAGTTATCAACCCCTTGGACTAATTACAAAATATTCAGCCTTCCATAGAGGGAAGGAAAATGAAAATTATAGTAAAGAAAAATCAGAACAATGTCTATTACAACTCTGCTGAAGGGAACCTCTAAAACTACTCTGTCTTACCCATTTTGAAGAGTACTCACTAGGAGGAAGAAGCTAGCTGGTGGTTAGTAGAGTAGGAGCAATAATGGAGGCTGGTGTAGTAATTTTTGCTTGCTGCCACCTTCTTTACTACTCCTTTTGCTTGTTGTGCATTTTTGCATGCTGTTTTTCTGGTTCTTCACTGACTTTCTAATGGAGTGTAGAGCTGGTGCAAGAAATAGTCATTAGGCCCAAGTTTTATGTCAATTGGGGGCCTTAAAACCAAATTCTACAGAGGCCCAATTCACAGCAATTCTGCCTCTATGTTGTAGCTCATTTTTCACACCCATAATGATCTATTCAGCTCTGGAATCTTCATAAGAAATGTTGCCTTATGTCTCAGCTTCTACTTGGGCTTAGTTTGATCTCAATTGGACTTTTATAACTCCAGATATTGCATGATAAATACTCAGAGGTCAAGCTGCCCAAGACAGTATTTTGGTCTTATATTGAAATCTAATTTTAGATATCCTATTTGGTGATTCAACACCGGAGGTCTTCATAAAAGTTTTAGAGCTATGCCTTAGCTTTCCTGCAAGATAAGAATCACATTAATTGGATAGTTGTAGCTTAAGTTATGACTAGAATACAAAAACTACTCAAAATGGCCAAATTCTACATAATTTTGTATAATGCTCCCAATTGAAACAAAACTTGAATATGTAGTAATCACAGCTCAGATAAATTAGTTTAGAACCTAAGAAGCTTAATGAGAGGACAATTAAATGATTAAAATATTTTGTTATCACCTACCTAATCTGCTTTGTGGCTCATTCATAGAAATCACCCACGTCCTTAACTGAGGACTTGTAAATATTCTTGTACAGCTTGCCATCATTGTGGAGCCTCGCAAAGATGACTGTTAAAACACATTCATCCGAAGGATCATCCACATTGTTGACTTCGCATCTAAATTGAGCGATGTAGTCTTTTAGTGACTTATCCCTCCATTGGAAGATCGTTGTGAGATAACAGGGTGGTGCAAATTGCCTCTTTAGTGCTCTATACTAATTAATGAATTTTCTCTGGCATTCCTCCTAGCTGCAAATACTATGAGCCAAGAGATTCCAGAGCCATGCTCGGGCAAGGTTTCCCAAAATTGCTGGGAAGACCCTACACTTGACCAAAGGGTCAATTGTCTAAAGATTCATCTGAACATTAAATGCATCTAGGTGGTCACTGATAATAAAATATTTCACTCATTTATTTGTCCTCTCACTTAGCATTTTAAGGTCCAAAAATGACTTATTCTAGCTGCATTAGTGTGCATTTATGATTTAGTGCCAATTGGATCATTATATAAAATTCTGCATAGTTAGGCCATTTTGAGCAGTTTCTGTAATC
>JANHAO010001554.1:0-32434 GCA_026873985.1 Saraca asoca
TCATCTTTCTTTATTTCTTTTATTCCTTTATCATTGATTTGGATAGTTGAGTTGTAAGGATTCTAGTACTTGAAATAACTTCCCTGTGGGATCGACCTGTATTTGCCAGTACTAGCTATAACTACGCTGTGCGCTTGTAATTATTTAAAACATTATCATCCGTCCTATCTTGTACATTAAATATTTGATGTAATAGATTTATTGCATATAAAATTATAATTGCAACCTTCTCTCCTCTATAAATAGAAGAAAAGAGATGAACATTAGAAAGAACTGGAGCCATCATATTGAAACTCTGTAAAAATACTTTCAGACTAATACATTACCATGGACGTAGGGTTCGGTTCTATCTGGATTTGGTTGAATCATATTAAAAGCTCTGTATTCTTTGTTGCTCTTCCTCTTCTTCTCACCTTCTTCATTCATTTACTGCATTTACAATTGGATTACAGCTTGAGATCTCAAAAGAATCCTCTGTTGGCTAGAGTTTGGCCTAGAACCAAAATCCACCGTCAACATTTTGGCACTGTCTATGGGGATCTCACCTATTCTCTGGTTCATTTTCTATTGTGATGGCCAAGGGAAGAGCCACTAGAGCTTCAAACACCCTACTTAATCCTCCAAAAGGTCATGTGTCTATGATAGAATCCTCCACTCTCCTATCATTGATGCAACAGCTAGCTTGCCCCTAACCAGTTCTATTCAGCCTGCTATTGTTGCTAATGGCACTGAAGGAGCGTAGATTTGGCTCCAATGCCAGGAAAAACTAGAAAATATGATGGGAGAATTGACTAGAGTCGTCGCGATGCTAGCATAAGGTGTGCAGAGGTCGGCTAAAGTTGCTGCACCCATGAATGTTCACCAACAACAGCAAGTTAGACGTTCTAGCGGCACCAATCGGGAAAATTCTCTAGCTCGTTGCTCGCAAGAGCAAACTCTAGGTTGTAGCTTTTATGACCTCTGTGACCATGAAGACCAAAAAATCTAGGAATCTTCTAGCCAACAATCTGGGGCGTGAGACCTATTGGTTGAAGAGTTATTCCAGAAAATGATTCAGCTAAAGGAGCACCTTCGAGCTCTGAATGACTGAGCTCACTATGAAGAAAGGTCGCCACTCTTTGAGGAAATTGAGGCTCGGGCCCTCCCCCTCAAGCTTAAGGTCCCTATGATTCTATTATACATGGGGACTCTGATCTGTACAACCATCTGGATGTGTTCAATGTTTAGATGGACTTATAAACAGTTGACCCTTTAGTCAAATGTCAAGTTTTCTTAACTATATTGGGAGGTGTGCCTCGAGCTTGGTTCAGAAGCCTCCCAGCTCACTCAATTTGCAGTTAGAAAGATTGCCAATAGAAGTTCAATGGCCAGTATTAAGCACTGAAGAGATAACTCGTGCCCCCTATCATCTCGCCATGATCTTTCAATGCAAGCATGAGTCATTGAAGGACTATATTGCCAGGTTTAGGCTTAAGGCCAATTCAGTAGAGAATCCATCTGAAGAAACTATGCTGTCGATGATTTACGTGGGACTCTGCAAAGATAGAAACCTATACAAAAGCTTGTATAAGTCCCCGGTAAAGGATCTTATCGAGTTTTATGAGTGAGCTACTAAGCATATCAAGTGGGAAGGGACTTTTGGCCTGGGAAAGTCTGACAAGAAGGATGAGAAAGATGGCTCTTCCCACAGCAAGAAGAGAAGCAATGTGGACCAAGGTAATCACTCTATCAAGCGAACTATGAGGAGGCTTAAAAGGCCTAGAAGTGAGTGGCCCTAGCATTCAGACCACCACAAGCAATACAACATCCTTTCAGACTCCCAAGATAGGATCATCATAATAGAAAGGGATAGAGAGGACTTCAGGATGCCTGCACCCTCTAGGATCCCTTATAGGCAGAGGAATCGAGAAGAGTTTTGTGCCTATCATAATAAGGCTAGTCATGAAAAATTGAATTGTTGGGCCCTTAGGGACACAATTGAAGACCTGATCAGAAGGGGTCATCTAAGGGAGTATGTTGTGTAACCCACAGGGCAGTGATCTCAGCATCCTCAGCGAGTTGGTGGCCAAAAGCCGAGGGGCTTGGTCAAAATTATACGTTAAATATGTATCTTATAATCAAGAGATAATGTAAATATTTTCCTTTGTCCCTATTGAAGGATGTTTGCTATTTGGCTTGGTGTTATTGTCTTCAACCCTCTCTCTAATTTGCTTCTCACCACCAAATGTTTGTAACCCCTACAGCTTACATGCGGTCAACTCTTTCAAAATCTCTCGAGTAATTTTGTGCCAACCGTGGCCTCTGGTCTAGTTGAGGCCCCCCAGAGCTTATTCTGGAGATGAATTAACAAAGTTGCCAGCTTCCTAAGCTGAGGCCCCCTGGAGCTTATTCTAGAGATGAATTGACAAATTGCTAGTTTTTGTGCTGAGATGCCGGGGCTCATCCTAAAAACTTATTATCCAACTGCGACCTTTGGTCCAGTTAAGGCATGGAAACACTCAAAATAAACTCACTTAACCAGTTAAGTTGTAGTCTCGTTGAGGTATGAAGACGTTCAAAATAAACTCACTTAACAAATTGAGCTGCAGGCTTGCCGAGGTGTTAAGACGCTCAAAATAAACTCACATTACCAGCGTAGCTGTGTGCTTGTTGAGGCACGGAGGCACTCTTAAACACTTAGTGCCAGTATAGCTGTGTGCTTGTTGAAGTGCAAAAATTGACCTGATTATTTGCCTAAGGCAACAAGATCACTATGATTCGCAGCTCTCATGCGACCAAATGTTCGCAGCTTTCATGCAACCAAATGTTCGTAGCTCTTATGCGACCTAATGTTCATAGCTCTCATGTGACTTTCTATTGGACATAGTCTTTATGCAATTTGCTCCTATAATATATATTTATTTGCAAGATATTTCACTCATGTTTATTGCTTATAAGGGAGTTTGGCTGATTGGCTATTTAAGTGTCTTATTGCGAACTACAAAAGTTTGTGTTATTGTCTATGGGATGTAGAAAGCTAAGAATAGCACACAATGATCGTAAAAGAAGATTTTATTCATTAAAAGGCCTAAACGAGGTAAAATTACATTAGAAAACTTAGAATACAAAGGGTCAAAATACAAGTCAGAGGAAGGCTACAACTAGTTCCTTCTGGAAGAAAGATTGCCGCACAAGGGGAAAGCTCCCACCAATTGGGAGGGCCAGCCACTGAGAAGTGAACCCTTGCTGGCTAGAGCTCACGAGCTTGCTTAAGTCCTCAAAATTCTTCTTCTAGTACCTTCCTTAACAACAAGCTCTTCCTCAACTTGATTCTTGCCAGTCGGAGAGGGAACGAGCATAGCTGCTCCTTATTCTTCTCAACCACAGCTCCTCTTCTAATTCACAAAGAGAGTAGCTCTAGAAACGGTAAGATCCTGGCTAGTGGGGCAAAAACCTCATGGTTTCGAGATCCATATGAGATCGCTCCATGTTATTAGAGAAGTTGTGTCTTCGAAGCTTCTTGTGCAGCAAGCCATACACACCACAACGGAAAGATAGAATGCCAGAAGTAAAGGAGGCTTGTCTAGGATATTCATGGTTTGTTCAATGAAGGAGCAAGATAAATTTTCTACCTTAAATAGAGCCAAGCCCGGTCTCACTGAAGGGTCTGGATGAATCTCCCAACCACCTTCATTTATTACCTTGGAAAAGAACGAGGCTGAGTCACCAGTAATCGTAAGGCACGTACCATGGGAAGTATGGCTTAGAATAGATGAAACGACAGATTCAGTGAAGACTTTGACTAGATGGAATTTTGAAGATGAACGATCCCCTAACAAGTTTCAACTCCAAGCCTACGAAGAGAGCTAAAAGTTAGGGGGCTTATGTTATATGTGAAATCTAGAATATCCTTAATGGGCTGGCAAGTGGCCTGAGCACAGAAAGAATTTAGCTCGCAGGATGCTCATAGTGCTAAGTTCTAGCTTGAGTTGCTAGCGACCTCCTCTACTCGAGCTCACCCTAGCAAGAACGAGCTCGACCTCACTACGTTGAAGACAGTAGCTCCCTAAGACCGAAGAATCTGGCCTACAAGGTGCAACTAGCAGCCCAAGAGCTTGTTAAGTAGAAGATCAACATATGTATTGCCCAGCAGACATATGGGGTCCATTTGTAGAAGACAATCTGTAGAAGTTAACTTACAGGATTTTAGTCTATCCATCTTATCTTGCACATTAAATATTTGATGTAATAGATTTACTACATGTAAAATTACAATTGTAACCTTCTCTCCTCTATAAATAGAAGGAAGGAAATGAACATTAGAGAGAACTGGAGCTATCATATTGAAACTCTGTAAAAATACTTTTAGACCAATATAGTACCGTGGACGTAGGGTCCAGTTTTATCCAGATTGGGCCAAACCATATTAAAAGCTCTGTATTCTTTGCTACTCTTCCTCTTCTTCTCACCTTCTTCATTCATTTACTGCATTTGCAATCGAATTATAGCTTGAGATCCCAAAAGAATACTCTGTTAGCTGGAGTTTGGCCCAGAACCAAAATCCAATGTCAACATATATAAGCATAAAAATTTATAAGATGAAAAATTTATAAATAAGGATTTACATATTTTTTACATTAAATTTTATGTCTATCTCTTAACTCATAAAGTTAGAATTTTTTTCTTGTGCTTGAGTATTAAAAAATGTCTTTCCATTGAATCTAATAAATGTTAAAGCACATTTCTAAAAATAAAACTCATTCTTATAAGAAAATTCTTTTGTGATATATATAGATTTAGTATGCTCTTTCAAAGTAACTTTTAACTTATATTCTCAAGATTAAAAGATAGTCTTACAATAATAATTATCCTAAAACTAATTTTTTAAGAAATACTTCTTCTATGTTGTATTCGAACAAATCCTAATAGTCATCCAAATATTTGAACCCACTATGGTAAAAGTCTAGCTATGCCACTAAACCTATTCACGCATAATAATACTCATTTAAATAGCCATACTCATTCACATATTCATGCATAATCTTATTTATTCACATGTTCATGTATAATTATATACCTACTCTCATACTTGCATGAGATCTCATTCTCTCATAATAATAATCGAATAATTTAAGCATAAATAACTAAAGCATAAATAATAATGATAAGAATAATAACCAAACACAAGTAATACATGCATTCAAAAGCTTATATTTTTCCACCTTATTACTTTTGGGCCAACCTTATCTATTTCTCCTCATATTTATATAATGTGCATCTTTTTCCATGCAATTATGGCACCCTATTAATCTTGCCATATATGTGGACTTTCCATATATTCAATATGCATATATTTCATCACGTGTGATCACACTTTCATTGATTTCTCAATTCATCATATTTCCATGCACAAGGATTGGTTGAAACACACCCTTACACACATTGTATTTATTATATCCAGTTCTTTGCCATTTAAATCATTTAGGCTGAAATGCATGCCTATACACATTAGACTTATTTTATTCATATATGCTTACTTTAACCATAATAGCTTATAAAGCCATCTAGAACCCATTTCACATACCTTACCATCAATTAATAAGAGTCCATACTCAATTTACCATGTATCTCCAGTAAGGGAACAAAAAACACAGCCTTTTTTTAAGTCTTTATACTCGGCCATGAGGCCTATTTAAAGAGCCAAATTTATCCTCCATAATATACTAACAAGTTAGTGACCCAAATGATAAAATAGTTCATTCATGGTTCAATATTCATCGATTGGGCTTTCAAACACACAAATCAATATATAACACCATTTAGCAAACATTGCATCTAATTCATGTGATTTCCCATTCTATTGGCCGAACTACTCATCAACTTTTTTTGAAATTGTTTTGATTCATAAATAAAAAGATCTCACACATGATTTCTTATGGGATTTCATGCAAAAAATATACTAATCAAACAAGTCATGCATAAATTAAAACAACAAGTTTCAAATGTAGAATCCCTAAGGGAGACGAAACTATGCCTCCACTCAAACTTCAAATTTTCAATCATTCATTCTAGTAGATACATGTAATACTCATATATGGTTTAAGAACAACTGCTCAAGCAATTTATACAACTATTGATACTAAAATGAAAATGCATGTTCATAAAAATTCATTCTTTATACCATAACCTAACTAAAAAAAATTATAATTTCAAGCATACTCAAAACCTCAAGTAGCCAAATCCTAGGGCCACACTTAGCAAAAATTCTATTTAGAATCACAAGTAGAATCATTAAAAAAATTTAAGTAGAATCACGATTAGAATCAAAAAGTTTAGTTGGGAAAGATTTGATTCAACTTGAGCAAATTTAGTTGAAAATATGAGTCCGCTCACAAAAATATGCAACCTGTCAAGAAGTCCAAATACAAACGTGATCAAAATCATGATCAGAATAAAAAAGCAAGGCAGGAAGGATTAATTCAAATTACATAAATCTAGTTTAAATTTTGATTAGGATTATAAGAACAAAATTGTTGGGCTTCTCCGAGCATGATCACGGGTTCAATTCAAAAGCTACGATTCAATGTGCATATGTAGGAATTGCATGAAAACAGTAGAAAAATAGAGGAAGCAAATTCCAATTCTACACTACACCAAAAGATCTCAGCACAACATGTTTTGAGAGCTTAAACAAGCATGAAACTTGGCTATTTCAACAAAAAACTAATCATTACATCAATAAATGCATTTAGTCTTAAGCTTGGGCACACAATCACAAAAATCTATTTTGTCAACTTACACCAATAATCAATAGATCACAGGCATTAAACACACTTTAATTCACAAGTATAGTAAGAATCACTCACATTTGAACTGGAAACACTAGATCACTATTGATCCCATAAAAAATCTTCAATACTCTTCATGAATAAAAAGAAGAGCATATTAGCTTCTTAGCTATTTCAAGATTTTTCTTTTAGCAAACAATTATATATCATTTGATTATAGTTTCACTACAAAGTAACAAGCAAAACATACAAGATTCAAGCTCTAAAACTTCAGAAAAATTAGATTCTTGAAGTGAACAATAGCGTGAATACTGACTGTAAACTTAAAAAATTCAAATCTCACACTATACTCAATGAATCAAATATGATTTTCATGTCAAATTGAAGAGGAAGAAGAGAGGAATTAGCAATAAACATAAGAAAAAATAACAAAAAGAGTTGAAGGACTTACTTAAGGAGAGAGAGTGTGAGTGTAGTGAGAAGAGCTTAAGCTTGGAGAAGAAGAAGAGATTGCATGGGTTGCAATCTAGAGGAAACCAAAGAAAAAGAAAGGCAGTTGACTTGGAGAAGGGAAAAATGGGAAAATTAAGTCAACTTCCATTAACTAAGAGTTGACCATTTCCATTTTTAGAAATTTTGTCTTGTTTCCTCCATTTTAAGCCAAAATTTAACATACTCACCCATCGTCAACGACCATAAAACTTTATCACAAACTAGTTGAATTAATTGCCTTTGTAATTACTATAATTTTGCCCTTGTTGGGCACCCATCACCCTGGTTTCAATCTTTCTAAAGTTTTCTAGAAATTAAATCTTGAAAACATAAATTTAATTTTTTTCTAGGCATCCACAATGGAAATTTTGGTTATCAAAAAATTTTCAAAATTTATATAATCTATTTCTAGTATATACAGACTCCTCATATCCTAAAATTATAGTTCCAAAATTTTTAAATTCACCTTTTTAGATATTTTTCAAACAACCATTTTATTATTGAAATTAATTTTAAAAAATTTGGGTTATTACAACTCTCCCCTTTAAAAGAATTCATTCTCGAATTCTAGACAAAGGACTAATGATTATAAATAATACTTTATATTGAGTAATCATTATATTCATCTCTTACTAAATAATCAAGGGTATTTTTCTCACATATTAGCTTCTAATTCCCATGTGACTTCTCATTCATCATGTTATCCCACATCACTTTAACCATTAAAACTTCTCTGGATCTCAGCTTTCAAACTTGTAAATCAAGAATAGCTTCTGGTTGTTCCTTATATGTCAGTTTGGTGCCTAGCTGAATTGGTTCTTTTTATATAATATGAGACTCATTCAAAACATATTTTCTCAGCATAGAAACATGAAATACCAGATAAATTCCTTGCATTTTTGCTAGTAAATCCAAATGATACACTATGGCTCCTATGCGTTTAATAATTTTAAATGGTCCGATGTACCTCCGCACTAATTTTTCCTTTTTACTAAAATGCATAACTCCTTTCATAGGGGACACTTTGAGAAATACCTAATCATCAACTTTGAATTGTAATTCTCTTATTCTCTTATTCAAATATGATTTTTGTTGGTCTTGAGTTGACTTTATTCAATCACGGATCATTTCTACCTTTTTAATAGTGTTTGTCACAAGATCTAGTCTTAGCAATTTTGATCCTCCAAGTTCAAACTAACCTACCAAAAATCTATATCTCTGTTGATACAATGCTTCAAATTGTGCCATTTGGATAGTAGATTGATAGCTATTATAAGCAAATTCAAAAAATGTCAAATATTTTTCCTAGTTCTCTTCAAATTCCATCACACACGCTCAAAGCATATCTTCCGAAATCTGAATTGTTTGTTCTGACTAACCATTTGTTTATGGATGAAAAGCTATGCTAAACCATAATTGAGTACCCAGTGCTCATTGAAAAGATTACTAGAAGTGAAATGTAAATTGGGTACCTCAATCTGAAATAATCATCAATGGCACACCATGTAAAGGTACTATTCAATTGAGATACACTTGCACATATTAAGCAGTTAAGTAGGTCATTTTGACTAGCAAGAAATGGGCTAATTTATTTAAGTAATCAATAATAACCCAAATTGAGGCATAAACTTTTGGTGACTTTGGCAATCTAACTGATGGTCCCAATAAAAAGATTAAATTGTGGAAAATACACGGATCTTACCCTTTTCCCGTTGGAGAATTTATATACATCTTTACCAAATTTAATGTTTCCTTTGATGAGATATGTAGAAGATTGATAACTAGTAAGTGTGAAGATGGTAAAGATTAAAGATTAACACTAAGAGCAATTAAAATGTAAGCGAAGAAAAGAAAGTTACAGACGCTAATTTTTTAAATGGTTCATCTTGAATTGAAACTATAATTCAAGTCTACTCCACTTGATCTTTCTCAACTGAAAGACCTCTTGAATTAAAAACAAAAACTATCAGGATTACCAGGCTCCTGAATTACCAGTTTTACAATAAACACACAAGAAATTTACACAGGCTTCTTCCTAATCTAGAAGAATTGGGATAGGCTCTACTAAACCTATACAGATTTCTAAATCCTAGAAATCTCAAATAAAAAGAAATTGAGTGAGAAGGGATTGAAGAATATAATACCAATGTTTGAGATAAAAATCTCCAACAAACTAAGATGAACTCAAGTGATCTTTGATTCAAAACTCTTGTAAAAATCTCTGAAATTTGATAAGGTAGAGAGAAAAATATTTTTATCTTTTTTTCTAATGATTTCTCACTTAATTATGAAGAAAAACTGTGAAGGATCATTTATTTAGGGAAGGTAGTTAGGCTTGAATAACTGTTGTAACCATTTGTAACATAATAATTAACTTTTAATTGTTGCATCAATTGTCGCATCGATTACAGGTGGTTACAACTAATTAATTGGTATAGTAATCGAAGTATAGTCTATTCTTTATAGTCTTCATATCAATTACTGCATCAAAATAGCCATTTTTCCTAACCTTCAATAAAACAATTTTTCAAATTTGTACTTCTTGCATCGATTGCAACTTTGATTGCAATATAAAGTTTCCATATGTTTTTCAATGCATCGATGTGCAAATTGATTCATGATATAAAAAATAGTTCTATAAAATCTTGTTTTCTTTAAATGATTTTTCTATCTCATTGTTTCGTTAAAAGTATTTAGATCAAACATCATTTGTGCTTATTTACAAAAGATCCTATTTAAAAAATAAATCCTAAAAACTAATCATAGATCTCTTGAATCTTAAATCAAATATATTTGAACCTGCATAACAAATCAAAAACACTAAAGCATATTGTTAGATAAAATTATTTTTCAACATTAAAACTAAGAAAAAATATGTAGCTGAGAGTAATCTAAGACACTAACTAAGAAATCCATCATTACGCTCTCCCATTTCATTTCGTTATTTTGATAGATTGATGCAGTCCTACTAGATGCTGATGCTTCGCTTTCACCTGTTGATACGTTAGGTATTTAGTTAAATATTCAAACACATCCCATTTCATGCCTTTCCACCAAAAGATATTTTTTGGATCATGATACATCTTAGACACTCCATGGATGCATTGTATATGATTAATTATGTGCTTGATGTAGCAAATCATGGTGTGCATTTAAACGAATCCATAATTATCCTTTCTTTTTAAGCACTCCTAACTCACTAGCTATGAAATTGGAGTTTGGTTCTACTTCTATTTTTTATTTAAGAATTGCATATATCTTATTTTTTAGCTTTCTTAATACAATCAACTATTACTAATTGTACCATCATATGGGCTAGTGTTAAGCTTTTAATCAAAACTTCTATTCATGCACCAATCTTCTCAAATTCTAGGTAGAAACACATTAACTTTTATTCTTCAGAAAGAAGGTGAGCTAAACTACTTGTCGACTTGTGACTCAGTGCATCTGCCACAACATTTGCTTTGCCAAAATGATACAATATTGAACAATCATCATCTTTTACCAATTCCATCCATCTTCATTGTCAAAGATTAAAATCTTTTTGCTCAAAAATATATTTCAAGCTTTTATGGTCTGTATAAATCTCACATGTCTCTCCATATAGGTACTGCCTCAATATTTTTAAAGCAAAAACTACCTCCGCCATTTCCAAATCATGAGTAGGGTAATTCTACTTATGTTTCTTCAATTACCATAATGCATATGCGATTACTCTTCCATTTTGCATCAGTATGCACCTAAAGCATCGCAATATATAGTGTAGCTGCTTGATCTAGATGGCAATGCCAATACTAAAGTTATTGTCAGACATTTCTTTAATTTTTGGAAGCTTTCTTCACATATAGGGGTTTATTCAAATCACATCCCCTCCCAAGTATGTTTAGTCAATGGCAGAGAGATTTTAGAAAAATCTTTAACAAATTTCTAGTAATACTCAGCTAATCTTAGAAAACTACGAACTTTAGTGACTGTCGTAGGTCTAGGCCAATTCTCTACAGCTTCTATTTTTGAGGATCTACTCATACTTTCTCTTATGACACACTATGTCCAAGAAAATTGACACTAGTTGTCTAAAATTTACATTTAGAGAATTTCATATAAAGCTCATGCTCTTGTAGAGTTTGCAACACTATTTGAAGGTGTTGGTTATGCTTTTCCTCACTTTCAGAGTAAACCATAATATCATCAATGAACAAAATCACAAACTTATCCAAAAATGGTTTGAAATTTTAGTTCATCATGTCTATGAAAGCAACTAAGGCATTCATCAATCTAAACGACATTATGACAAATTTATAGTGCCTATACCATGTACAAAAGGTGGTTCTGGGTACATCTTCTTTATAAATCTTCAACTAATAATATATCGATCTCAAATAAATTTTTGAGAAATATTTTGACCCTTGTAACTGGTCAAATAAATCATAAATATGAGGAAAGGGATATTTGTTCTTGATGGTCACCTTATTCAGTTGACAATAATTGATACACAACTGTAATGGTCCATCTTTTTTTTCCACTAAAAGCATGGGTGATCCCTATAGTGAAACACTCAAACAAATAAGGCCATTGTCTATTAACTCTTTCAATTCCATTGGTGCCATGCAATATAGAGGAGTGGAGATAAGTTTCATGCTAGGCACAAGATCAATGGTGAACTCGATTTCTCTATCCAATGGTAATCTGGGCAACTTATCAGGAAACACACCAAGAAATTTTCATATCATCGGCACCTTATTTGGATTTAGACCAAGTTGATCTATGTCTTGTGCCACAGCTAAATAAGTCATACACCCCGTATTCAACAATTTCCAAGCTTGCATGCTTGAAATCAAACTAGGTATCTTAACCACCCTTTCTCCTTGAAACACTATAAGAGAATATTCATCCACATGAAAGGTAACTATCTTATCAAAATAGTTTATGCATGCATGATGCTAAGATAGCCTATCCATACCTAGAATTATGTCATAGTCAACCATATCTAATGCAACTAGGATTGTAGATACCTGTTTATTCCCTATCATCATAACACACTTTCTGAGCAAATAATTGACTAAGAGTTTTATCAGCCAGATTCATCACTATTAATGGTGATTCCATCAATTCACTAGATTCATTTAGCAAGGTAGTAAATTTCTTTGCAATAAATGAGTGGGTAACTCTAACGTCAAACAATATGCAGGCTTGTAGATCATATATTTTCATAGTACCCGAGACTACTACATTTAATGCTTGAACATTCTGTCTTATAAGATTATAAACTTTCATCATGGCTTCATTGGGGTTTCTTCCATGATTACTTCTTCCATTGTTCTTACCAAAAATAATTGGTGCTCTCACCAAGGCTATGGACTATGACATTAGCTAGTTTTAAGTTCTAGCTTGATAATTTGTGCCATATCTGGATGCCTTCACGTTGACCAGACATTTCATCACTTTATGACTTGGTTAACCATATCGAAAACACCTGATCAGATTTCTTTTACAAAATCTATAATATCTTATATTACAAATTTTGCATTGTGGCATGTTACCATTGAAATTCCTTTGACTTGGGGGGTATATTTCTTCTATAGATGGAAACAAAAGCAGTTGAAATTGATTATCCTCCCACATTCCTTCTTACAAGTGGATTTTGTGACCGGGGCAATCCTATAAAGTTTCCTTGCCATCCATTGGGTCGTGTTCCACAAGCTAGGTTCAGTTTTTCACTTGGCACAATATTGGTTCCCTTGGTTTAGGTTCTTTTCTTACAACTAGAGGACATCTCCCTTTCACAACACTCCTTGGATCTCAATTTGAACTACAAGGCTTGGTTCATAGCTTACTGATACATCATGCTGGGATTAACTTTGACAAGATCAAAATAATAATCATATGGAGATTCTCAAGTGAATTGAGCATCACACTCACTCACACATAGGTTCCTCTACTTTAAATTCTCAAGCCTCCAGGCATTTGCTTGCTGGACACTGGGAGGGAGGAATTGATTAATAAAAGTTTCTTAGAACATTACTCGAGTTAAAGGTTCAGCATCAGTAGCCCACCTCTCGATAACTCCAACATACCAATAATGTGCTAAATCATCTAGCTAATATCATACTAGTTATATCAATAAAAATTCAAGACATTGCAACATCTTGCCATATCTTTCAATTCTTAATCTATTCTCATATTAATGAACAATTCTCAATCTATTCTCTTACTCAATTCTAGTTAGAGAAGTTCAGTCTCTTTCATTTCATCTATTTTTACCAAACTCTCTTTTTTTATTTCTATTTTGATTTTGAGTTAATGTATGTACTAGGTGATCTGTTGCTTGCTAAACTAAGTTTTTTATCCTCTGGGTTCCTTCCAGGTTCTTACCGATTTCACAGTGGGGACTATTTTGTCTAATGGACAATCCTTCTTAACCAAACTCAAAGTCTTGGCCTTATTGCCTTCTTATTCTCACCATAATCTACATCATAAGATTAACCAGATTCTCAAGAATTATAAGGGATTCCAATTTAATTTTGTTGACGTAGACACATATTTCATCACGTTAAACAAAAATGGTATCAGGAATACATGCTCCTGACTACACACAAGATACTAGTACTATCCTATTAACACTGGATGTAACCACCACCACCACTGTGTGACTCTAAACACTCTACCTGTAGGCCTATTCTCATAGGTTTGACTTAAACCATTACTTTAATACCAAACATGTTGCGACCCAATTTCTTGGCTATGATTGGTGTGAATATCAATTCTCTATTGATAGTCACCAACCTTTATTTTATTCTCATCATTCATTTCTACCCATGTTTATCTCCTTTTTTTATTCATTCACATTCAATTGATTGACTAAGAAATAATAAACTCTAAGAAAAAGGATTATACAATAGATTATAAACATAATTCTTAATTTACATAGGCACTGCCCAACAAACACTTGCCTATCTAACATCTATCTTAAAAGTTACACAGGTTTCAAAAACAAAGTACTTCAAACTTTTAACAAGTGAAAAGATTCTTTCCCTTTCTTTGCCTCATGTCCTACAATAGCAAGTCCATCAAAAAGTTAGGTTAACCTATGACTTATCCTAATACCAAAAATCATAGGTTAAGCTAACTAAGCCCTCAATACTCTATGGCCCTACATTTTTACAGATCTAAAAAAAGTCAACAAAACACAAAGTTAGATGGTAAATCCCTCGGGGACGAAACCATCCCAGGGCCATTATCAGGAGGACATTGGGAGGCTTGAGAAGAATGATCTTGACCTCATATAATACTTCACATCCTGCTAAATTTCAAATGATAAAGTAATGAAACTTAATCTGATAGGTTCCTAGTGGACTAGACATAGTGGTGGTATAAATGTCAGTTGCGATTTCCATTGGATCATTGTTCATGCTTACTTTTCCTATAGTGGGTTAATTGGATTTTCTTTAGAATCTTAAAAAAAAAATCTACAAAATAGTAAGTCTAGGGTTTAGTGAGATAAATTCATACCAAATTCATGAAATTATCCAACAATGCAACACATATATAAACACATCCATATTATAACTGGATAATCATTTCTCATACAATTTTCATAAGCAATCATTAAGTTTAGTGACTAACCTCTGAATAGAATTACATCATGTTATCCTTAGCACATTGTACCAAATTAGAGCTCTCATGGTTGTATACTGCCATTCTTACTCATTGTGTATTTCAATCTCATGATATCACATTTCAACATACCATATAATAACAATGTAGGTAAACGCAAATACATAACAATAACTATAAACCTCCTTGTTTCTCTAATCTAGCCTTATCCCACCCATCCCAGCCTTTTCCCTCCAAGCTAGCCTTATCTCACTCATCAATGTTAGAATGCGTAAATCTGAGATCCGATTCATTATTCTTATTACATCCCATCATTCACATGTCAAGTTTATAAGAGCTTCCAAGCATTCAATGAAATCATTCCCATTTTAGAAACATCATCAGATTTACATCATCACATTTAATCATCATTCAATATATCGTATACCATTTCAAACCTCATGAAAATTTTTGAACATTAAGCAATACTGTTCTCGCAATTATTATATCAAAACATTCTCATTCAGTCACAATTCTAGCCATATGAGTTATGTTCTGTTACAATTGCGCCATACCTTCTTTATTTTATCATCATATGACTACTAAGATTACTTTCATATTATTAATGTATAGCCAATTGTTAAATCCAATGATATTAGACTATAAATTATTTATTTAATCTTTCTTAATCATTACACTTATTTTGGTAGGGATTTATGTAAGATAAAATCAAAGGAATAAAAAATATTTTATAAATAAGTGAAGTTTGGCTGTAAAATGTGAAAAGTTCTGTAGATGCAATTAGAATCACAAGTAAGATCGTTGAAGAAATTCAAGTAGAATTATATTAGAATCAAGAAGTTCAGTTGAGAAAGATTCTATTCAACTTGAGAAAGTTTAGCTGAAAATGTGAGTTTGCTCGTTAAAATGTGCAACCTTTTGAGAAGTCCAAATACAAATGTGATCAAAATCACAATCAAAATAAAAAAATAGGGCAGGAAGGATCAATTCAAATCATACAAATATAGTTTAAATTTTGATTCGAATCATAAGAACAAAATTATTAGGTTTCTATGAGCATGATCATAGGTTCAATTCAAAAGCTGTGATCTGACCACCCAAGCAGGAATTACATAAAAATAGTAGAAAAATAGAAGGAAGCAACTTCCAATTCTACACTACACTATAGGATCTTAACACAACATGCTCTGGGAGCTTAAACAAGCATGAAACTCAACTATTTCAATAGAAAACTAATCAATATATCAACAAATCCATTTACTCTCAAGCTTTGACACACAATCACAAAAACCCATTTTTTTCAACTACACCAATAATCAATAGATCACAAGTAATAAACACACTTTAATTCACAAGATTAGTGAGAATTACTCCATATGAACTAGAAACACAAGATCACTACTGATCTCATAAAAAATCTTCAACACTCTTCTTAAATAAAAAGAAAAGCATATTAGCTTCTTAGCTATTTCAAGGTTTTTCTTTTAGCAAATAATTATATATCATTTGATTATGGTTTCATTGCAAAGAAACAACCTAAATATATAAGATTCAAGCTTTAAAACTTCAGAAAAATTGCATGGGTTCTTAAAGTGAAAAGTAACATGAATAGTAATTATAAACTTCAAAAATTCAAATCTCTAGTTTTTCTCGATGAATCAATATGATTTTAATGTCAAATTGAAGAGGAAGAAGACATGAATCAACAATAAAAATAAGAGAAAATAACAAGAAGAGTTAAAGGACATACATGAGGAGAAAGAGGGTGTGAGTGTAGTGAGAGAAGTTCAAGCCTAGAGAAGAAGAAGAAATTACATGGGTTGCAATCTAGAAGAAGCCAAAGAAAAATTAAGGGACTTGATTCAGAGAAGGGCAAAATGGGAAAAATAAGTCAACTTCATATTAACTACGAGATGGCAATTTTCCTTTTTAGAAATTTTTTCCTATTTTCTCCATTTTGAGCCTAAATTTAACATACTAGCTAATCACCGATGGCCATGAAATTTTATCACAAATTAGTTAAAGCAATAATAATTTTTCCCTTACTAGGCACTCATAACCCTAGTTTTAATTTTTCTAAAGTTTTCTGAAAATTAAATCCTAAAAATACAAATTTAATTTTTTTTCTAGGCATCCATAATAGAAATTTTGGTCATCTAAAAATTTTCAAAATTCATATGAGCTATTTCTAGTATATCTAGACTTCTCATGTCCCAAAATCATAGTTTCAAAATTTTCCAAAATTTTTAACCACCTTTTCAACTTTTTTTGAAAAGTCATTCTATTATCAAATTAATTTTAAAAAATTCAAGGTATTACAATAGACTTTTAAATGGAGACTTTTTGTTTCCATTTTTCAAGGTTCCTAACATGCAAAAAGCATTCCAAAGACATTTAATCATGGCAACACATATTTCATGATTTAACCATGTTGCATGTTCATTTTCTTTAAATTTGATTTAAAATTTCATCAAGAATAGTTTTGGGATTCCACTTTGATTACAAGGCCAATCTATAGACCCATCCTACATAAAATTTAGTGGGTGAGTTGCTGAAATAAGATTAAGGTGGGAGATTTGGTCTTAAAATAAATACTTGAAATTACTTCATAATCAACATGCATGAGAAGAGGATAGTGAATTTACAAGAGGAAGTCCATTACTTAGTTGAAGTTAGTAGGAACAATGAAGCTCTTCTTGGCAAAAATGGAGGAAGATTTTGAGTGAAAAGGGAAATGCAGATGAGAGAAATTGTCTCTATTTGGTAGTGTGGCCATACAACATGAAGTAGGAATACATGCAAAGTTTGTTCTAATTTTGTAGAGTGAAGTATAATATTTGCTAAAGTAGGATAATTATAGCCTATTCTCTTGTTATTGCAAGATATTGCATTCTATTGGATATGGACTTCTTACTTAAATAAGTTATCTCCCTCATTGGGCCTTTCCTTATCATTATCTTCTAAGTATTATATATTTTATAGGAGATGGGTTTTGTGGAGTGAAGTGGGTGAGTTAAAAGGCTATTAAAATAAGTTATCTCCCTCATTGGGCCTTTCCTTATCCTTATCTTCCAAATATTATATATTTTATTTGAATTACTTGTTAAGGTGTTAATTATAACAACCCATTTCTTTATTTCTACTAATTCTCTAAGTAGAGCATTAAACTCACACATTTTTTTAACCACAATTACTTAATGAAATATTTTGTTGTGAAAGGTAAACTTGATTACTGCTTTTGATAAAATGACATGAAAAGATGTGAAACTTAAATAAGAGATCACATAAATATCATGAAAGTAGTCAATACAATCATCCAACACAAACTGACCAGAGATAAGTGTGAGTACATTTATAGAAGGTATGCAAGGCTTCAATCTCAAAAAGATGACTTAAAGCCTATGACTATTTACCCCATAAGTATCAAAAAATCATATCTAGGCTCTATACAAAATAGAGACAATGAGTGGCAACTAGAAAATATTATCAAAATATCCCTTTGGGAAGAAAACTAAGATATCTAGTCGTATCACATACTCGTACTTTACATCATACACTAGACCAATCAAATGTAAATCCATGAACAAAACATAATGAAAATACATGAGGATGGTCCCCTATCAGGTAGCTAATAGTGGTCATTAGAGCATTTTCATATGACAACATCTTGCTGGGGTGGTGCAGGTGTAGTACCTAAAAAAATTAGAAAATGAGAGATAAGTTATATAGACTTAGTGAGTAACAATTCATACAATTTGCTCTAGTAGCTCTAATTGTCTAACACATTTTACATAATTTTCATCCCTAAAGGGATTTAGGTTAATTTTTTAGCTTAGTGATTAAATCTATGTATGGACTTAAATATTACGAGGTATGTTATCACTCTTTATGTGAGTAACTTAAAACTTAATTATTTCTTATGTAGCATATTCTCAATTATGTTATAGTTCAAATTCTTTCTCACATAACCATAGCTATGCTAATTTACTTGTTTGTAATCATCCGCATTGTGTATGACATGACCTTATGCTCTCTTTTGGATCTAGTCATGATCATATATGTATTGGCATATATTCAAGATCATACTTGCATGTATAAGAATCAATAGCATTGAGCGCAAATATAAAAATAATAAGAATGAGAATGCAAATAATTATAGTGTAAGCAATTACAATCACAATCAAATCATACATATTTCCACTTTATTTCTTTTGAGCCAACCTTATCATTCTCTCCTCTTGTTCCTCTGGGGTTAACCTTATTGGTCTCTCCTCAAAATTATATAGCATGCACTCATATGCTTTTTTAATTTTCCTCATTTCTCAAGCCATGTAACATCACTTTGACCTTCTTAAGGTCATGCAAATGTTCCCATCTCATGGGAAACCTCTTAGTTATGGGTTACAATTCACATGGGATATAATACCTCATTTATTTGGGCCTAACTTTCATGGATCATCAACCTTTACATAATGCTTCCAAATCACATGTATTCATAGTTAGTAACATTTCAAGAGAGTATATTTAAAATAAATCACACTAAGGCCTATTTGGTCATTAACACGTAACCCAATCCAAACAAGTACAAGAGGTCAAAAATACACCTTATCATGCAAAAATTACAACCCATTTTGGGCATAAGGGTTCAGCCACTAAACCTATTTCACACGTCCAAGTTTTATTTATTTATTTTTTGAAACAATCAAGTTGGTAATTCTTATCATCAAAGATAAGATCAAGATTTCATATAGCACTTAGTAAACAAGCATGATATCATATTTAAACCCATGATGGCCGAAACATGTATAGTCTTTTTCTCTAAATTTTCAATGATCAATCACAAAAATAAGATACATGGTGTTCACATTATCATAAAAAAACTTTAACTATTATTTACCTTTATTTCTCTAGAGAGGTACAAACCTCCAAGAACATAAAGCAAACAAATTTTTCTCCCTATATTACCCCTAAGTGGTTGAAATATGTAGTAGCTTTCTCTTTGGATTTTTAACAACCAATATATAGATTTGGTTTATACAACACTTAATCAAATAGTCTTAAACCAAAAGAGTAACTTGCAAACAAGTTTCATGTTCTACTCTACTATGGAAACCCTATTTAAACTTTTATCTTGAATTTTTTAGCCATGCATCCAATATTTCCTTATTGAGGCTAAAACATCTAAGTGTTGGACTAGACAAACTTTTCTTCCTATTTTACCATTATGTAGCCAAAACACTCTACCCTAAGTTGGATTGTTTTTATTCAAATTTTTACTTGTAAATCCTTCATGTATGCCACCTAAATTTATAGATTTTACATTTTTCTCAAGAACCCTTTACATGCATGTTAAGAAAACACCTTAGATGAATATGAAGGGATAAAAGCTTTCATCTTTTGCTATAAAACCTAACCCAACTAACTAAGCACGCTATAGGAATTAAATGGGAGATTAGGAAGGCTTCAAAGTAAGGATATAGAAAGAGTACTCACCTTGGTGAGCTTTGAAATGAGATGAGAGTGAAGGGCTCAATCCTTAGACAAGAAAAGAGAAAGTTAGATGAGTTTTGTGCAAAAACTAAGTGACGTTAGAACACAAAGGAAAATAAAGGTGCTACTTATTATGAAAGGATGAAGTCTCTTATGTAAGGGTGGTGATGTATGAGTAAGAGACGAAGCAAAAGCTTTCCTTTTTCTTTTAAGGTGAGGTTCATATGGCATGGAGAAGAGGAAAGTGTATTGACCAATTTTTGAACTATAAGAAGCAAGCACAAGTGACTGGTCTTAAGGGTTATGATAGGCATAAGAAGCAATCATGCTAATCATCTCCCTCCTTTAGTTGATAGCAACAATATGTATTAGTTAGGTTGTTGCCTTATCTCTTCCACGTTAATGACTTATCTAACCCCATGCTTCTCTTATAAATAAACTATCTATTACTTTATCCTATGGGCTAGATGAGTGGATCCTCTAACTTATGGCCCATTATCTATATTTTTTATGTAGGTCAGGCTAAAAATCCTTAGCCCAAACTCATCATCTTTCTTTCATTAATTTAATATTAATTAATTTAAATAAGAGTAAAGTAATGAATACCTCATATATCTACCTTCTCTTACCAACATAGGTAATAATGTCCCATTGGTTGATAGGGTTATAGGCTAAATAAATACTCTAATTTACTCCTATCAGCCCTTTTTTAACACCTCATCTATTCCAATCTTATCACTTCAAATTGGCTTTAGTGGGTCAAATAAGATAATCCCACTTTGGGACAAGTAGGCCTACAGCATACCCTCCCCTTAAGGGTATCATCTGGGCCTTCCCCTAGCCCATTCATTCTTCTTTTTTTTTTTTTGTTATCAATAAGTGACATAACTTTTTTTAAAGCCCAATTCTATTCTATATACTCCTTTATACTCTATAGTGGGGCCCAACCTTAATCATATGAGTTTTAAAATAACTATTTACTATTTCCATCCTATAACTATCTATATCTTAAAATTATTATCTTAAAGTTCCTTCCCAACACAAAATATCAGGAAAATGATAAAAATAATTTGGATCATATATTGCATTTAATATTTCTATTGAAATTTTTAAGGATGTTACAATTCTCCCTTCAAAAGAATTCATCCTTGAATTCTAAGAGTTTTACCTATGTGCTTTGAACAAGTTGGGATGCTGTTATCTCATGAGTGCCTCCACTTCCCATGTGGTCTCTTTAGATCCATCCATCTCCTAAATGACTTTGACCATGGGTATTTCCTTGGACCAAAGCTTCCTTAGATGTCATTTGAAACTCCTCAAAATACTAAAGCTAAACAATGGGAAGAGGTCTAAAAGGATAAGGACCTGGATGCACAGAAAGTTAGTCGTACATGGCAAAAGTGGTCCGCCAGGCACACTCTAATGGCTAAGTTATTATTTAAGTAGAGTTTCAAGTAATGTAAAATAAGATGAAGATAAAAAGTGACTACCAGGTGGTATATATAAGTGTTAAGCGCACCAATTGTTTTGCTTCTAGGCAAAGGGCATGTAATCACATGTCCTTAGTGCATTAAAGATGCTTACAGGAATCTCACTAGGTAGTTAGTGCTGTTACATTTTTTATACTGGCTTATCATATTTTTTGTCATCAATCTGGTAAGATAGTTACTTCACATAGTTCTTCCTTGACACATTCTGGGTATTTTAACTTATAGGAAAAGTTGATTGACCAAAGTAATCTAGGCCACACTAACTTTGTTAATCTTTAGTCGATCAACCACTAGTCAATCCACTAGAGATTTATTTAAATTAAGTTATGTCATTGGTCAATGATTTCTACAAGTCACTCCTTATACACCAAGGTTTGGTCAATTTGAGAGAGTTCCTAGTTAAATACATGAGAAGGGTCTAGCATATATTTTTACAATGCTAACACATGAAACATCAAACAATTCACCTTTAATGCTTCAGGTAAATCAAGCTTATACATAGCTTTGCTTATTCTCTTGAGAATCACCAATGGCCCTATGTATCGTAGGGCTAATTTTCCACATCTCCCAAAGCATATAATCCCTTTCATTAGAGAGACCTTTGAGAACATTTTGCCTTCTTCCTAAAATTCTAATGGCTACCTCTTCTTATTAGCATAGACTTTCTACCTGTCTCGCATTGCTTGCAATTGATCTCTAATCACCTTTAGTTTTTCTATCACATCACAAACCAAGTTTGGTCCTAACATCTTTATTTCTCTCGACTTAAACTATCCTATAGGTGATCTACATTTTCTCCCATACAAGGCTTTAAATAGTGTCATCTAAATGCTATGTTGGTGGCTATTATTGTATGCAAATTTTATCAAAGCCTCAAATTCTATTTGGTAGACCATGTGACCCCATTGACTGGTCATCAGACTTTGACTCCTCTTCGGACCTCAGTGAATACTTTTTTGAAAAGATTATCTTCAACTTTGATCTTCCTCTTTGATGGATCATGGCAGATTGGTTTCGTGACGAGTGAGGAAACAAATGGGCCTACCTTATAAATGCCACCTCAAATAGTCTCAAGGATATCCACCCCAACGTGAAGTCTATAACAACTTCAACTAAATGGCGAGATCTAGACATAATCTAGGAGCTAGAAAAAATCCACATTTTGGAAGAGTCTATTGAGGGTATTGTTTTTGACCCCACCCTAGAAGATGAGCAAGTCTGTAGTTATGACACTTCTTTTTTTTATGATATTCCATAGGGATGTAATTGATCGAACCCATGGTTACCCCTTTTTACTACTTTTCAACAAAGCATCCTTCATACCATGGATGTCTACCCTTCTGAATTAACTTAGAATGCTTAGGCTTTCTTTCTTGCCTTGAAGTATTGAGCACTCACATGTAGCTTAAATCGACCACTGGGTCTTTTTTTCTTTTTCTTTTCCTACTCGAGGTAAAAGACTGGGGGTTAGGTGCACTTCTTTCAATGTCTTGACCAAGTAATCCTAGAAAATATTCTTATGAGTGTTCATATTTGGAAGCATTCTTTTTTAAGGCACGGGCTACCCAAGGATTTTACCCCTTTCTTCCTCTAAGATGGAGAGCCAATCTACCCTGTTAAGTGGACTAAATCACCAAAAACATCATTAGGCCATTCTTCTAAGGGTCTTCTGATCATCAAGAAGGACCTTGTGATCCATCTTCTGGCATTAGGATCATTAGAGGCCCAAGCTATTCTTTGTATGTGACTTACTACAACACTTGTTACTTGCTCACTTCAGTTTGCTAACTTTTTATTTTATTTTTAGGGTACTAGTTGAATAGTTCAAGGATAGAAATTCATCATTCAAAGATAGTTCTAAGGTGGATGGCAAAGATTTATGCTTGAGCTTATGCCAAAGAGAAACCAATCTTGCCACCAACAATCCAAATTGAGCCAACACCCTTAGCTGAGGCTACTTGTAACTCTCCTTCCACCAATCAACCTACTGTTGTCCTTAGCTACAGTAAAGCACTGGCCATAAGGAAGTGCAAAACTTCCTCTAAAGAACCAAGTAAAGGTAAAGGCAAGGAACCAGGCTCGCCTGACATTTCTACCTTTCCTGTAGAAAAGATCAAGGTGGGCAACTAGAAAAAACTACTACTGATCAGTGCTCTTGAAGGGAGTGGTCTAGTTTTTAATTACATAAACATCTTATAAAATAAAGATGTTGACTATGGCACATTTTTACATTACTAACTACTTCTCCCACTTGACCATAACTGTGCTGAGGAATTCATACTTACCATAGCCCATTATGCATGTTGAAAGCTTTTATTGTTTAGATGGCCCACTCTCTTGCCAACATGCTAGCTATTGTTCCATCCTTTGCTTTAAATGAAAGAAAGTTGGTGAAAATTGACTCCTTTTCTATGGAGGAATTACAAAAAAACTTGGAGACCAAGTTGTAGGATATGATCAATCGAGACAAAAGTATTACTAATTTGACTAACTATATAGCTGAATTAGTGAAAGAACAGGATGCTTTGTCTCAATAAAGTGAAGCCTTAGCAACCGAGTGAAATATTCTATGGTGAAAAAGTGATAACTTAGCGAAGGAGTTAAAAGTTGAATAGCAAGCTCAAGCAAACCATAAGGCTACTTTTAAGAAAGAACTTACAATGACAATGCAAGAGGCCAAAGACCTTAGCTTTCCAATATTGCAACTAGGTTTTTCTAGCACTGTCAGCCAAATTCAATATTTTAACCCAAGTGTTACTCTAGATCTAATCCAACCCAAGTGTTACTCTAGATCTAATCCAAGCTTCAGCAGGACAAAACATTAGAGAAGGTGCTGCAAAGCATGCCCAAGGAGTATATTATTATTATTATTATTATTATTATTATTATTATTATTATTATTATTAGACTTGCACCTCCTAGTGAATTTAATGAATTTGCCTTGTTTTTGTATTCTTGCATCCCAAATTAGGCTTCCAACAGGCTATTTCATTTTGCTAATTACTTGTTACAACATTTCTTTTTGCCAAGATGAGCCTACAACAAGCCATTGCATCTTGTTGAATAACCATGTTTTTATTGTTTTTCATTTGAAACTCTCTTCTATCTAAGTTTTATTCTTGTTATTGCTGCTTTTTATGTAAAGACTATGCCGAGTGGCTATACGAATATTTTGTTTTGTTTTTCCATTTGATTGTACATTCATTTTCTTACATTAATCTTCTCTACCTATTTGAATGGCTATAAACTCGTATATTTACTTAATATTGTTCCTCACATGCCCTTTGCAAGTTTTAAGGTCTATTGGATAATTTACTTTTGCACATGTTCAAAAGTTTAAGGAGCTGAACTTATCGCATTTGCTATCACAGCAAGGCATTCTTATGCTTACAAGTTGTGCCAGGGGATCTACCCGGACATGGGGATTTACTTAGATTTTTGTTTATACTGAGGATTTGCCTGGACTAAGGGATCTGCTCAAATTTTTTAGACATATAGATATAAGTTTCTTCATTTCTATGATGGATACATCAAATACCACTCAGTCAACTAAAATTGTACATGATATTATTTCAAATGTGTGACATTCCATGTTTAGGGAGGAGGTTTTCCTTATATGGTTTCAATGTGGTAAATGCCATTGAAGAGGCTCTCTTGCACTTTGAATGGCCATGTGGTAGCCAGCTTTCCTTTGTTTTGTGCTTTCCATGAGCCATTTGCCCTTCGTAGGACCAAGTCTCCTTTTATGTAAGTTTCGCTTCTTACTCTTTTGTTTGCAATTTTGGCATATAATGTTTGTTCTGCAACTAAGGTGCCTCTTTTATTTCAATTAGCATATCTAGATCTTCCCTCCTTCTCTCCATATTTTTCTATTGCTTGTATTGCTCCCTCATATTAAAATAATGTCCTAATTCCATTAGGAGCATAGATTCACTTTCACAAGTGAGCCTGAAAGGAGTTTCACCAATAGCTAAATGCACAGTGGTTTTGTATGACCAAAGAACACTTAGTAATTCTTCAACAATCTTCCCTTCGTTTCATCTAACCTTTTGCATAGTCCTTTTAGAATGACTCTATTTGCTAGCTTAGACTACCCATTTGATTGGTGATGCTTAATAGAAGTAAACCTTTGTTTGATTCCTAACCTTCAATTCAAAGCATGTGAGACATTGTACTTTTGTGTAAGATGTGAAAAGTGACAAAAATCTTGGAAGTCACCAGTAGCGAACTACTTCCTATTATCTGATATAATTGTGGCAGGGAGGCCATGACTGAAAGGCACCAGTTAGCAAGCTTCTTACAATAAAACTTATAATTACATAAATTTCACCTGCAAATGATGCTTTTCCAAATGAATTTTTGTACATTATTTAAGGTTATAGTTGTGATGGGTTCTGCCTTTATCCATTTGGTGAAGTAGTTGACCACCACCACTATATACTTTAGCTGGCTAAGGGCTATTGGGAAAGGTTTAAAGAAATCAATGCCCCATTAATCGAATAGCCAAGGAGCAAAGATAGACATCTACTTGATGGCTGACTACTTCTAAACTTTTGCAAACCTCCAACACTTTTCACAACTTCGTTCTAATTCCAAGGCTTCATGTTTCATTTTTGGCCAAAAATATCCTGATCAAATGGCATTTAACATAACCACCATTCCTGCCATATGAGACCCATAAATGCCTTCATGAATCTCCCTTAGAACATAATTAGCTTCACTCGACCAAAGGAACCATAATGACATAAGGGAGAAATTCTTTTTGCATAACTACCTTCCTTCCATAAAAAGTGTGCCACTCTCTGTTTAACCTTTTTGGCTTCCCCTTTTATCTTCTGGTAACTATCCTTCCTCCAAGAACCTTACTATCAAGGTTAGCCAAGATGCTTCTTGCTCCATGTAATCACTTCATCTATACAAGGAGCTTACAAGGTCTTCTAGATTACTATTTTGTTATTCATTATTGCTTTATCACTAGCTAGCTTGGCCAATGCATCTGCACACTTATTCTTTTCCCTTGGGATGCTTACTAGGTCAAACCTAAATTCTTTCAACAAAACCTTGGCAATGCCTGTATATTTTGTTCACATTGGCTTCTTTACTTCATAATCCCCTTTGATTTTGAGCAAATACTAGTTGAGAATCACTCAAGATTTTTAGGGATCATGCCTTAACTTCCCTGGCTAACTTTGGCCCTACAATTAACACTTTATATTCTGCTTGGTTGTTCATCACTTTGAAATCAAACTTTAGTGAATACTCTAGAACCAAGTCCACATGTCCTTCCAAGATTACCCCCACTCCACTTCCTTTATAGTTTGATGAGCCATCAATGTACATCATTGGGTTAGACCATTCAACCCAAGCTTTTTCGTCTTTGCTAACTCAACTATGAAGTTTGCCAATACCTATGCCTTAACTGCTTTTCTTACTTCATACAAGAGTCCATATTTAGATAACTTTATAAACCAAATGGCCAATCGACCTTTTGCAAAACCTACTATACAAGGGCATCCATTCGAACAACAACTTGATGGCTTTGAAAATAAGGCTTCAATTTTTGAGACACTATTAGTAAGGCAAAGGCCAATTTCTCTATCTTTTGATACCTCCCCTTGACACCATACAATATATAACTTGTAAAGTACATTGCTAAACTCATTGCTTCTACTATCACTACTAAGTATATGAACAATATTTCCTTTGGCTCTGGCCGAGTAAGTATTGGTGGTTTGGCCACATACGTTTTTAACTCTTGGAAAGCTTATTCATAATCGTTAGTCCATTAAAAATGTTTAGCATTTTTAAGCAACTTAAAGAAAGGAGCATGTTTGTGAACTAACTTGGACATGAAGCGTGCTAGGCCCATGATCCTTCCATTAAGTGCCTGAACCTTCTTCATTATTGCTGGGCTTCTCATGTTGATTATGGCCTAACACTTGGACAAGTTAGCCTCATTGCCTTTCTCTGTAATCATGAACCTTAGGAGCATACCAGCCTTTACCCCAAAAACACACTTTTTTAGGTTCAATCTTATATGGAACTTCCTCAAAGTCGTTTCCTTCATATCTTTCTAGTATTGCTCCAAACTTCTTGACTCAGCAATCATGTCATCAACATAGACTTCCATTTCCTTCTAATCTGATTTGTAAAAACCTTATTCATCATTCTCTAGCAGGTTACTCCAGCATTTTTAGACGGAACAACATAACCCTATAACAGAATGTTACTTGGTTAGTGATGAACATCATTTTGCTCTTATCTTTTGGATGCATCCTTAAATGATTGTACCTCAAAAAAGTTTCCTTGAAACTTAAAATCTTGAAGCCAACAGTACTATCCGCTAGTTGATCTACAATCAGAAGTAGGTACAAGTCCCTAAGGCAAGCATTGTTAAGATTAATGAAACCCACATACATTTTCCATCCTCCTAAAGCCTTCTTTAACAAGATCATATTTGCCAACCAGGTAGTTTATGGAACTTCTCTCATGAACCCTGCACTCAATAGTTTATCTACCTCTTCTTTTATCATTTTCTGCCTCTCTAGTCTATGATTTCTTTTCTTATGTTCAATAGGCTTTATGCCTGGGTCGATTAAAAGTCTATAACAAGCCATTTCTGGATCAATTCTCGACATGTTAGTTAATGCCCAGGCAAACACTTCAATGTAGCCCTATAAAAGTTCTATTAATTGATCACAATCTACCTTTTACAAATCTACCCTAATTTTCATTGTTCTCTTATCCTTATCCCTGTAAATCCTTACCTTTTGCACATCTAAACCTAGCTCAGTTAGCTAGAATTGTCTTACTAAATGTCTAATAAGGTGAAATACACCATTTGACATTTTCCTTTCATGCTGACTATCAGCCTTGTTGTATTGGTACTCTCCTGAAGTTTGGCTAAACTTACCCTGTAACACTTTTGAATGACCTATTGATTAGCCAATACCTCCTCAATGCCTTCTTCTATTAGGAATTTCATTAACAAATGAGGGGTGGAAATGGTAATGCCCACCTGGTTCAATGATAGTTTCCCCAAAATAGCATTGTAAGCACTATTTAGGTTAGTAACCATGAAAAATGTAATGTCCAAGATTTTCATCAACAGTCGGGTTCCTAATGTCAATCTTAAAGTAAAGTTTCCATCTACTTGGATTTTCCCCTTACGAAACCAACCAAAACACCTATGTAAGGTTTATACATATTTCTAAGAATATTCAAAGTATACATAGCATACAAGTATAAAATATCAGCAGAACTTCCCAGATTGATAAGTATACGCTTGATAATGAAATTATGCACTAGAGTTGAAATCACCATTGGATCATCGTGATCCCTATCAATATCCCTCAAAATCTTGTTCCATCAAACAAATTAGCTCATAATAGCCCTTCCTTCTTTTTCCTTTTATTGGTATATGCCCCAAAAGCCAATCATAGGATGATTGTTTTTGCATACATTGTGTTACATTTTAAAGGCAATTCAATTATGATATTATGTTATATCTGTGTAATATAAATAAATATGATCCTTAGAATAATTTATTATTCTTAAAATATCCCTAGTCAAGTATTGTTGCAAATTGGGATAGCAATAATACAGCAAGACTAGTATGTATGATGATTGATGACCATAAGTCATGGATATGAGATATCAAGTCATTACATGGGTACATGTTAGAGAACGAAATGTACTGGACTAATCCACTATAAGAATGCTACATAGATGGTTATATGTCAAAAGCAATTCTTGTAGTGACCATAATTTATGTAGTCCTTGGACCTGAAATCACCATGATTCCCTACATGAGGAGTCATTTATTTTGACAATGTTTAATGTCACCTTTAATAGGGTAGCCTAAAGGGCAGTGGTTAGGTATATCACAAATCATACGGAGGGATATGTGTGATTTAGATGGGATTTTGTCCCTCATTCTTAAGAGGAGTAATATCCATAGGCCCCTTGATTGAGTAGGACTAAGAAATGTATGACCGTGCTCAAATGGATCAATATGTGATATTGATTCATTTGTTTTCAATTAGTTACTCAAGGATGAAGAAACATAGATTGAATTATTATGAGCATGACATATTCTATGCCTTGAGTTCAATCTGGATATTTGAACAAAAAGGACTAAGATACATGGGATATTGGTCACTGTTTAGGTATGTCGGATCATAGACATTCTTATTACTTGGGTGGCAGTGATGTATTGCTAGATACTGCTCACTATCTGTAATACTAAAATTAGATTAATTTTGGTAACATTGCTAACGTAATAAGAACCTACAAGGTCACACACAAAGAGTAAGACAAAATTGGAGTTAATGTAATATAATTAGGATTCTTAATTGGATTCAGAGATCTTTAGAATATAGCCTAGTATAATATAATATGATATATTATAATATTGGATTATATTATAATATTATATTATAATGTAATATTATTTAATATTAAAGTAATATTAAGGTAATACTATATTTTTCTTAGGCTTTATTAAGGTTATATTACATTGGGCTTAATTATTAACATTAGTTAGACTAAGTCAATAACTTAAGCCTAAGAGCCTTTGCACACTTTTTGTTAGACTAGGACTCTCAGTTAGGCTAAGACTAGGACTTTCAGTTGGAGTAGGCTTAGGTCTTTTCTCACTAAGCCCTAGAGCTATAAATATAACATTTAAGGAATAGTGAGACAGACAGACAATTTTGAGAAAATAGTTGAGAGCTCCCAGAAAAAGCAGAGAAAGGGGCATTTACTAGTAGAGACTCAGTGAGAGAGGCTATTGCATCCGACAATAGAAGAAGTGGTGATCAAAGTTTTGTCATCCTCATGTGTGAATATCGTAGAGACGCAGATTCATCAATATATGTTAGTGATTTCTGCATCAAACCGCAACATCGCATCCAGCCACAACATCATAAGAGATGAAAACTCATCAATCTGTGTTGTTGATTTTTGCATCAAAATGCAACACCATAAGGTATGATCTTAACTAGCTGATTTATGTTTTGTGCATGGATCTTAGGTGGGTTTCAAAAATTTTAATTTTTCGCTATGCTTGATGCTTCAAAACCCAATAGTGGTATCAGAGCCAGGTTTGCAAAATATAAATTAGGTTATATGATTCTTTGTTTAACTTGCATGGTTATGGGATAATGTAATGCAATTTTGAAACAAAGTAGGCTAATGTTTCTAAAATCGAATAGAAATAGGCTAACATTTATGGAATGGATTTTGAAATCATTCCAAAAAACATATTCTAGAATTGTTCTGGAACATGTATGTGTGGTAATGGTACTCCTGCATTTAATGTTCAAGAATCTTGAATAGTTCTAGGATGTCCTACATTTTACAATTAAAGATTTAAGAATAGTTCTTGATCTTGGGTCTTGATTTGCAAGAAAATGTTCCTTGCATCATGAGTTCAAGATCAAGAAAGTACTAACTTGGCACCAAGAGTTAGTGCATTGAGAGAAGGTAATTTCATTTTCCATGCTAACTTTGCATAGGGTATAAAATTCATAATTGAATTTAATCTACATCTAAAAAATAGGGAATTTTATTCGAAATAATATCTTGCATTGTTTGCCAACATGTTGTTTGGGTATGGTGCATAGTATGGCTCTCTAGGATTGAAATATATTCATTGTAATTTTAAAATATGGCCTGCGAGTCATGCCTCTCTTATATTCTCTATTTTGTACATTCTCTTCTCATCTTACTCCCCTCGAATGTAACTCAAGGTTTCTTTTATGAATTGTAAAATCGACATTATAAGAAAAAGGAGGGCAATTGGGAGATTACAAGAAGATGACAAAGAGGAGACTTCAAGAAGTGGCTTTTAAATATCTTAGCATAAATAGTCCTCTCATTGGCTTGAATGGATATAGGTAGCTTGAGCCATACTATGTCACAATTAATTTTAGCATTATATGATAATGTGAAACATCTAGTATAATGCATGAATAACATTTGATGTATGTAGTAGGATAGATGCACAAATTACATGCCAATGATGGTGAGATCTAAATCAATTAGTCATTAAATCCCTCAATCAAAATATTAAGTTAGTAATAACACATGATGCGTTCCAATAATTGGCACTCATCAAGGCCTCGATCGACATTGGGTAGGTTTGCCAAAGCAAAGTACCTCACCTTTCTTGGTGAGATGCAACAAGATAATAGTGACATCTGTATGCAAAACTTAGGTTTGACTTATCTAGGTATTCTTAATAGGATTGGAACCTAGAGGCATAGAGTTGGGTTTTAGTTCATAAGATGAACTAGAACAAATTTTGTTCACCTAACTATCTAAGAGTTGCATAAGATGCAATTGGCAAATAGTTGCCTACCTATGTAGTCTATTTTGGAGATAAGCCAAAGTTGACTCAATATTAGATGAACTGTGGATCTTGACCTACTAGAAAATCACAATGATGACTTTCTAAATTAATAGTGACGGCTATCAGTTTGAATAAAATAGTGGGAGATACGTTTAATAAAAGACCATATTAAATGTTTAAATGTAATATTAACTTTGCATATTTCTATTGTAGATATTAAATGGCAA